>JAUZST010007449.1:0-14170 GCA_034779995.1 Parotocinclus haroldoi | reverse complement strand
CACACACACACACACACACACACACACACACACACACACACACACACACACACACACACACACACACACACAACCCCTTACCATTAAACCGTTCCTAAATTCCCGACTGTTCGCGTAATCAAAACGTACAGAAGACCGCCTTTAACATTCAGCGTAATACACAACGGCACGTGAGGGCTGATCCAGGACCAGCGTTTGGCTTTACTCACCCTGATGAACGGAGTTAAACGTTCAGGACGAGTTGAACGTACGTTTACAAACGTAAAAAAAAAAAAAAAAAAAATCGACCCTTTCACAGACGAGATTAAGATTGTATGTCCTGTTCGTATAAACGAACGCTGGCCAGGATGAAAAGGTTGAGGGTTCGAGCTGCCACAGCTGGGGCACTAGGCGAAGGCCTCGAACCTCAGCTGCTCCTCGTGGGACTGTATCGGCCGTAAATTACTCCGATTAGAAATGGAAGCAGAAGGCATCGTTACCAGCGTAGGCATTTTAAACGATCAGCCATGTTATCAGAGCTTAGCAGAGTAAGGTACCGGCCAAACAATTCATTCGATTTGTCATTACACTGCTGTTAAAACAAATATATCTACAGGGCTTCTCAATCCTGCTTCTGGAGCCCCGGCACTCTGCACATTTTACCGGCTTCACTGTTCCCAACACACCTCATCCAATTACTTCTTAACGAGCCGGTTACCGGGTTACACTGGGCGTGTTTAAACAGGAACAGGAGCAATTACCCGATGAACATCCGGCCCACCCAAGCAGGTCGGGTCCCCTTTTTGGGTCTCGGTTCCTCCCAAGGTTTCGTCCTTCTACTTATAGGGAGTTTTTCCTCGCCGCTGTCCCCCTAGGCTCGCTCCATTTGGGACTGGCTTTTTAAGATCGTGTATCACGTTGTAAATCTGCTTTGAGACGACGCTCCGTTATAAAAAGCGCTATGGAACTGAACCCTAGATTTGAACAGCACTAAGATGTGCAGAGCAGTGGGAGGCGGCGTCCGGGACCTCACGGTCTTGTGCAAAAGCTTGGGCATCCTGAGGACCTCTCCCGGACCAAAAATGGCGTTTTGGTGGGGCCGAACCAGGTTTCGTTCCGGATGGATTTCCATTAACGCGTGTGGGAGCAGGAGCTTAAGGCCTTATTTATATCGGACCGCCGTTTTTTTTCGCCGTTTAGGTCTGTAGTTTTAGCAATGTTATAATTCCGAATGAGCACGTATAACCGTGCCGATGACTGGACCGAAATCGTTCCATAACCCTCTTTAGAATCTGATCTTTGTGAGCTTCAGCAGATCGGACACCCTTCGCCCGGTTCCCATCTCAACTTGTCTGATCCTGATGAAGCTGCCAGATGCTGCTATTGCCCCGGTGCAAAGGAGAGCTCTTACTAAATGCTTCCCATCCAAGGAGAATAGAAGCAGCTGAGAAATAAAGACGAGGTCACGACATCGCTGCTCATTCAAAAGTAGATCTAATTTAATGGTGGCCTGAGACTTTTGCACAGCAGACACATACAGGTATAAAAATCATCGCTTTTAGCTTTTTTTAAAAACTTTGTTCGCTGCGGAGGTCAGGTCAAGGTCTCGTAATAGAATTAAATACCCATCGGAGCCACGATTCGGCCCAAACATAACCAAACTGCCCCCCCGTCGGGCCTTTGAGCGAGGCCCTTGACCCTCTACTGCTCGTTTTGGTTTGATCCCCTTGTTAAACTTCGCACCGGCAGAAACGGCGACTCGGGGCAGGAGCGAGGTTCTCCTAACGACACTACTCGGACAAACACAAACCCAAAAAAAAGAAAAGAAAAGAAAAAAGAACAAAAAAAAAAAAGGGCCAATTTAGGGAGGGAACCGGAGTACGGACACGGGGAGAACATGCAAACTCCACCAGGGGAGGCCGGATCACGCGTATATAAGCTCACGGGTACATAAATCCAGGGGTGCCCAAACTTTAGCGCGAGACTCCGAATTAGTACCTGATTTACATCTGAAACGATTTCAATTCGTCTTAATCTGAACGGGTTTTTTGACGAAGGTTTGTCGTTTAGAGGTGGAGCAGACGAGGTTAGGAACATCTGAGCATGTAAACGAGGGGGAAAGAACAGAAATTAGAAGGGGGGGGGGCTTCCCCTCTGCACTGTAACCATGAGCCTGGCGCTGAGGTTGTGCCAGCCAATCCCATGCCAGCGCTGCCGAGGCGAGGTGATGGCAAGAGTTAGATGGTCTTCCTGGATGTGAGAACTCGAACGATGGAGCCAACACCACCTACAGAGAGAGCCTACACACACACACACACACACACACACACACACACACACACGCAGTTTCTTACATTTACTCTGAGCCTGAAACGTTTCACGGTTTTTTTTTTGTTTTGTTTTTAAATAAACATCCAGTCCTGCAATACAGAACAATAGTTGGGACGCTTAATTTTGGCCTTTGCCACCATTTTGTAGCGTTACTCCTCTTTATCGACACACCCGAAAGACTGTTTAATCACAGAGGAGGTCATGATCACCCAGGGATCTGGGTTCTTCATGCAAACACGGCTTGAGCTCGGGGTCCATTTCTAAACTCCTCCAAACAGTTTGGATTACAGACCCAAATACAGCGCCCGACTGCTCTGCAGTCCTGATCGGTCTGAGCACCATCCCCGTTTCCACGGTGACGGTCCTTCCTAGACGCCTCCGAGCCCAGAGAAGTGGGCGGGGCTTCTGGACCTGGTTAGAACACGAAGTTTGAAGCGGTGTTTGCGAATGGGACTCTGTACTGTAGAGCTGGATAACGGTTGGATAAACTAATCCCTCACCCACGTTCTCCTGCCAGATACCGATCCATGACGGTTCTCCGTTCTGAGGGAGCGCGGGGGGGGAGGAGATCACCCCTCCTTAGTTTACTCTTTAAAGACTTTCCTGGATGCTGCTTTTGTACCAAATCGTGTTTGTATTTGCCTGTTTGAAATTAGATCATTATGTAATTTATTTATTTATTTTTTTTTAATCACTGCGAACCCTAAACTGCCCCGTCCCAACTTTTTTTGGAGTGCGATTTTGGCCTGGAATGCAAGAATAGGTGTTTGTTAACAAATTAAATGATGTCGACACACACACACGCACGAAAAAAATTCATTAATCAATTTTAAAAAACAGGTTCGTACTTTAAATAACGTAAATGTTTTTATGTGCATTTTCCGTATTGTACCAGTTATTTCTGATACAAGTTTGAAGGCGACGCGGCTGTGGCTGTGCTCTCTCTCACACACACACACACACACACACACACACACACACACACACACACACACACACACACACACACACACACACACACTGCCCCCCAGCATTGAGGGAAACAGTGTTTATTTCATTCTTTAGTCCTAATCCTGTTTAGCAACACGGCCGTGGTCTGAATGCTCTCGACCCCTCCCTCAGTCTGCTCTTTTGTTTCCAGTTTAAATCAGGACGCTGGAGCGGGATCCACTGAGCTTTTCAGGAGGCTTCTCCGGCACCCATTAGCCTTTTACCCTCTCTAGGGGGTCATGCCCCTAAAATAGCTGGGTGCTTAACAGTGGTGCAGTGACAGAACCTGACAGAGAGATGGACAGGAAAGTCCAAACGTAAAGTTCCAAAATCCAAACAGGGACAAGAGAGGCCTGTAGTGATCCTGGGTTCTGGCTATTACACACATTTACATTTAGGAGATCCCCTTATCCAGAGCGACAGTCCAAACCATGGTGGGATAAGGGCCTTGCTCAGGGACCCAACTGTGGCAGAGGTGGGATCTGAACCCTGGACCTTCTGGTCCATAGTCCAGTACCTTAACCACTAGGCCACCACAGTTCCCTCAAATGTAAACTAACAGTGCGGAAACAAAATGCCAACCTTCACGTTCACTTACTATTTTTACTCAGAAATCCAGGAACGATTCTATAAAATGATGCCTTTATATACCGAGATGATGTTCCAGACTATTCAACGTTGATAAAACTCGCATTCATTGGAGTTCATTAGAGGAAAAATGGACTGAGGTAAATCATACACAAGGGAAATCAACAGACTGCATTATGCATGCTTGGGTGCCTAATTTGGGTCTCTCTTAGGGGTTTGGTGTAGTTAAATGCTTTTGTGCTTACCTCAACCTCAAACTTTTCTTACTTAACCCCGAAAAGGTAAAAAAAAACAAAAAAACATAAGAGTAATTACGGTCTCTTTTCACCACCCAACAGCCCACATGCACACCAACCTTGATCTGGCAGCTTTCGAGTAATGCTTTACGAATGCATTCATCTTGTTCCTCCAACATGCACAGCGCCGAGCAGCAACATCCATCAGCGTACGTAGATATTAGTGCGTTACTATTTCAGGCACCTAAAATCCGTCATTCAGAGCTGTGCCCTTAGCAATGCGCACTAAAAACGGCGTGCGCTCACACACCCTCGTCTGTATACCCAGTGGTATCCGTTTCATTATCCTCCCTGCACTTTACATGCCAAACGCTCGACAGGTCTCTCGGCAGCTAATTGCTCTTAATTGCGGGGCTAAATTTAATCCCTTTAACCCCAGGTGAACCCCCAGGGCTGCTGACACAAGAAAAGAGCTGCTGGTGTCTGCTTCCGTCTCCGAGATTCGGGCCTGGAGGCTCGCAAACGCGAGCTCTGCATTTTGAGTTCGTAATGGGTGCCAGCGTAGCAGTGCTGCAGGATAGCAGAAGCTCATTTACACTGATTTTTTGCTGCAGTTTAAACATCATAACAGAAGGGCTGGTGGTAGAGGAAGTCCTAAAGTCAAGAAAAGTCATGTGAAGGACCTGCTTTTAAATGCATATTAGTACTAAAACTACTGTCATATACTCTGGTTATAAAGTTACATTACCGTTTTAGGTTTTTGAGGTTTTAAATGTCTTATCCTCTATCCCATACTATACGTAGTATTACATACGTTCGTTGTTCCAAACGTTTTCAGAGTCGTTTCATCGCCTTTTATTCACACCCTGCCCGTATTGCAAACAGAACGCTCTGAACAGCTTCGACGCTAAAGACACGGCAGCGTCCGAAACAGATTCCTACTCTCAGCGCTGTACAGTGCCTTTGCCGTTTTGAGTCCATTTACGAGCGCAACGTCTAGACTTAAAATACAGACCTTTATTTCCTAAAGATGTACTGTGGTACGGTACATGTAGCACACTGTGGTACACAGGACTGTGGTAGCCCAGCGGTTAAGGCACTGGACTCTGGACCTGATGGTCCTGGGTTCAAATCCCACCTCTGTAAAACTGTCACAGTTGGCTCCTTAAGCAAGACCCATAACCCACCATTGCTTGAATAGTAAGTCGCTCTGGATAAGGGCGTCTGCTAAATGCTGTAAATGTGTAGTTTTGAACATAGTATGTGTTTACCTGATATTTGCAGGTCACTGTGTTTAAGGACATTGAGCTTCTATGCTGCGTTTTAAAGCTTAGATACTAGGAATGTGCTAATCGTAAAGAGCCATCTAAAAATACTTTTTGTTTTCTCGAAAGAAAATATAATCTTGTTGTGTTACATGAAAGGCTTTATGAGAATCTCTTAAGTCAAATCTCTACTTTTTCATGCAGGTTCCTCACAGAGAAGAGAAATGTGCCAGACGAATGAGAATTCGGCTCCGTTTTAATATCGGCTGAGCAATTTTAATAACAGCGTTTGTGAGAATGGCGACCGTTTGTCACACCGAGAGGTGGGAGACGGGGGTGTTTTTGTTTGTAAGCAAGAGCATGGCATCAAAGTGTAAGTGGCAGTTTTGCACTTGAATAGAACACACACACACACACACACACACACACACACACACACAGCAGAAACTTATGATGCAACAGTTTTGCAATATCTGCATACTGCCTTCCTTCTGGCTGCATAATAAAATGAAGAACAGCCACCATGACGGGCGCTTTGCTGATTTGTAATGCAGGCAGCCGTTACGTACCATGCTTGCTAAAATAATCCTCATTGTTTAGCTCCCATTTTCCACCCACTTCACCATTTGATCAGTTTAATCTGGGCGTAAATCCCTCCCAGGGGAAAACAGATCTCTAGACTTTTTACCGCAGTGGGCGGTAAACAAGCGAACGTGCTCCCAGCTATAACTAATGAAGTGTCCTTTCATTCAAGCAGAATTTTATCCTCTTCGACTGGAATGCTCTTTATTGAGCCGAGTTTGCTAAAGGCCATGCCGAGGGCTGAGCATTATGCTCCTTGGTTTGAGTTCATTTCAATAAATGGATCCGGTCAATAAAGTGGGACGTACATGAGCTTTCAGAGTGAGTCAGAGGGTCAAAAGGGGGTTTTTTGTGTCTCCCTTGAGCTCATGATGTCGACGATCAATCACCATTCATCACCAATACATACCTATCTCGCCGGCACACTGTCTGAGTCACAGGTTAAAAAAACGAGGTGCATTAGCAACGCACTCACGGTAATGAAATATTCCTACGATTCATTCATTCCAAATCGAGAAAATGCTCAAATTTAGGGTCACTGGCTGCCACACAACACAAAAACACAATCGCATGCTGGTACACCATGCTTAAAAGCTGACATGTTGTTCCTTTTTACAGTGAAGCAAAAGTCTTTGGCCACCATTAGATGAGTTCCACTGACCATAATCAATTATTTCTCTATTACAATACAACCAGAAAATGTGTAAACGGTATTATAAAACTGAAACACTAAATCAGAAAAATAATTCCATAGGCAACTGTGACTAATATTTAGTCTGACCTCCCCTTACACTTGAGAAACAGCAGCATCAGACAGCCAATAACAGCCTGGACCTTACTGGTCCCAGAGATGGAACATTACCTAGAGCAGCTCAGTAGGTACCAATAATGGTTCCTAATTATTTAGATACCTTGGTTCATATTCTGTCACTGGCCAAGTGAGGTCTATTAATTACGGACCTTGAATTGACACTGGTCCAAGTCCAAGTTGCAGTTGTCAGGTGTCCAACTTTGCATAAAGTCTGTTTTTAGTATGTATGGTTTCTGGATCGAGCTGGTAGCTAAAGAGCAGGACAGGGTACAAGGCAGGAACAACCCTAGACAGGGTCTCACTCATACACTGGGGCACTATAGAGACACCAATTTAACTAACATTTACCTAATAATTGAACTGTGGGAGAATACCAGAGTTCCCAGAGTAAACCCACGCATACACAGAGGGGACTCGGACCACCCCACCTGGGATTGAACCCAGGACCTTCTCACTGTGAGGCAATATTGGTTCACAGCCAAAGCAGCGTGCCTTATTACAGGACCACATCAACATTAGTAATATGTAGTAATTAATGTGTTCAACATAATTGTTGTGCTTCAAGTACACGTGGCATAGCTCTAACGACAACTCTGCGTCTTAGTAAATGGTCAGAAGAAATTGAACTCTAAGACCTACTACCAAGAGGAACCTTCTCATGTTGCCAACGTCAGAAGACTTTACAGGAAGTAGAATGCAACGTAGCAGCAATGTAGATGGTGCGAAAGAAAGCAGAAGAATTCAAAGAAAACAACCGAGCAACGGGAGCCAAAGAGAAAGGGAAACTTCGTCCATAGCCATGGCAACCACAAGTTTGCACGATCCTAATCATGGTTATGATCTTGTGGGTGTGTTTCCATGGGAACAGGCCAAACCAGACAAGCCAGCTGCAAGTTCCTCTCCTATATGCAATTAAAACAGCGTTCAGACACTGACCAGACAACCGTCGCCTCGGATACGACATCACTCGTCCGTACAGGGAGCGTCCTAAATTACCTAGTCTGTTTAAACCCAATCAAACTACACTGCTCACAAAAATTAGGGGATACTTCAAAATAATGAAATATCCCCGAATTTTTCAAATGTAAGCTGCTCCACAAAATGCAGCTTTTCTTAATTCCTTGTCTTATCCGAAAAATGTCTACATTGTTCACTTAAGTGTCCCATTTCTAAAAACATTTAGCACCTGCGAAAGTTCTGATTGGTTCTCATAAACTGTTATGTAGATTATGTCTTTTTTAAAATTAATCTCTTCATGTGCCACTGAATAAATTGACTGTTTATATATAACTCACCGATTTGGAGAGTGTAGGTAGAGGTAAGAGGCCATTTAGAACACCGTCTGCTACACCTCTGGTATCGTTACTCACCAACAACTTTTCAGAATGCCATTCAGCTCACCGTTTGTTAGCAGGAAACAGTGGTTTGTGTATATTTAGTCAGGTTTATTTGTTTGTTTATTTGGTTTCACGTAAAGTCGCTGTCGGCATCAGTGGCCATTTCAGCGACACACACAAAGATATATTTACACAGGAGGTTATATCAGGACCAGCTATAGTCACACGCCAGTCTATGCCAATTTAGAGTCATCAATTAACCTAGCATGCATGTCTTTGGACTGTGGGAGGAAACCGGAGTACCCGGAGTAAACCCACGCAGACACGGGGAGGGCATGCAGACTAATCCAGAGTACATATAATACCAGTGCAATTAATCCATTCACTCATTCCTTCAATGATGCCCTTACTTCTCTATTGCCATCCAATGTTCACCACTGACTTTTCCAAGCCATAGAATCCCTTCAGAAGGTCCTAGGGTCTCCAGAAGGAGTACAGTGGCTCAGTAGACCATGTACCAGAAGGTCCAGGGTTCAAATTCCATATTCGAGTTCTGTCATAGAAATGTTGCATAGGATAGGAGGTGTTTGACTCAAATCCACGTCTGCCAAGCTGTCACTGTTGGGTTCTTGAGCAAGAACCCTTAACCCACAACGTTTTGGATTGAAGCAGCTGTAATTTCCACGACTGGATCAGTTGTAAGTCGCTTTGCTGAATGCCTAGATTTGGATTGACTTCTCTAAAGTCTCTAAACTCTAAAGACATGGCTACGGTACCAAGGCAGAATAACCTACATGGCATGTGCAGGTCTCAAAGAACGATGCTGATAAAGCTGATAAGGCAACGCGCCCTCAGTTCAAAGTGAATTACCAAAGGGAATAAATTTACTTTGAAAATCAAACACTGAAAATCAGGCTGCAGGATGACTCAGTGAGTCAGCTATTTAACAGCAAATAAACGTCGTATATAAAACGTGTTTGTTTTCCATATTTGAATGGCCCAAGCCAATAGGTAAGCAAAGGGTAAAGGATATTTCTCAAGAGCACAGCGATTGTCCTAACGTTGGGAAAGCAAAACGCTCAACTCACAGTCTTTCAATCATTAGCTCGGAACCTCTACTAAAACGGCTACCTCTGCTCCCAAACCTAAATGTTTACAGCCATTAGGTGCAGTCACTAAATGTCAGTTCATTACTGCCTGGTGCAACACAGAACATTTTCGTGATCGTAGAACGTAAAACACTGCGCAAACAGTGTAATGTGGTAGCACCCATGGTCTGGTCTGCATGCCACAAAGACCCAGGAGGGGCACCAAGACTGGGGTTCCTTTGGAGAAGCAGCACAGGCAGAGGCAGACATACTAAGTAGTGCTGCTATTGCTCAAGTGTAAGGTTAGGTCACACAAAATAGGTATTACTAAACCCTACAGTGGCTGTGTGTTTTCGGTTTCTCTTATACTACATACATTTTTTATGTCTTTTCTGGTTGTGTTCTAATAAAGACATAGAGAAGTAATTACACATGGTCATGATATCAATATCACTGATATAGCAAATGTATATCTAATCTAATGGTGGCCTAAGACTATTGCACAGTACCGTATATCACTATTATCACACTATAATTGAATTGAATAACATTTTATAACCAATCAGATAGCATGTCGGAACTTAAGCCAATAAGGGCTCTGCGTCAGATCCGTAGCGAATATATTAAATCTGATTCAGTGTACCAGGCCAATATTGGATTGTCGCGTCCCAAGTCACAAGCAGAAGATCCAGGTAACAGATACGGATTATCACTTCCACATCATCTTTACTCCTAGCCAGGTCAATGCTAATCACTGGCTTTATCCTGTCTTGTTCATTTCCTGTTCTAAAAATCATTTTCACTCGTTCTAAGAGAGAGAGAGAGAGAGAGAGAGAGAGAGAGAGAAAGATCACTGTCTCTTTAATCTCTCAGATCACTGGCACGAGGCTCTGGCTTTCACTGGAGCTCCAGGGTTGTAATCTGCTCGTCTCGCTCAGGCAGCCCGAGCGGAGCACGGCTATTCTGGGCTACAGTGGGAGGACGAAGCCCCGGCTTCACTCAAGCTCCGGCTCACAAATCTTCACTGAAGGTCTCGATTACAGTCATTCCACTCTCGGTCATTATTATCATTAAACAGTGAGAAGAAGAGTTAGAAAGTCCTTCCACCAGCACCAATTACGTGTTCGATTAACGGGGTTAATAAAGGGCGGCAAGAGGAGTAAACGCGGAAAAGTTGCCTCCTGTTTAAGTTAATCCTGGTTTACATTGGAAGGGACTGGAATTACAGAAGAGCATCGCAGTACATTTAAATTGCACAGGACTGCACAGGACACATAAGAAACGGCTTAAAACAGCTGAAGAGGAAGGCAGCCAGTGAGCTATCATGATCAAGCCGTTAAGAAGTTTGAAGACTCACGAAAAGGCTGAATATTCTACAAAAACATCGTCCATAAGGTTTTTACGATCTGCAATGAACATTACAATGAACAGGCACTCAGGCACCAAACGCTTTCGTCTTACAACGTCGCGTTCAATACCTGACCTACAGAGAACAAGGCTTGAACTCTGAGCACTCTGACAGCCTACATGGCATTTAAACAGTATCTGGAAGGTAGAGTGCAAGTGCAATGGCAGCCAAAACAAGAGCAACATGAAAAAGGCATCGACCAGAAGCTTTGTGAGTGCATTTCCACTTGTTAGGCACTTCTTTTTTTTTTTTTTCACTCTCCACTGCCTGCATCTCCCTCGCTACTCATTTCTCAGAAATAATTGTTCAAACAGAACAGAACTGTAACAGAACTTACTCTGCTATTCCAATTACAGGTAGACACGTATCAACACACAATCTCACCGGTGATACGACTGAAGATGACAGTGAGACGACTTTTATTCTGAACCAGTCACCATGAATCAAGAGGGAGATGCAGGCATCGGTCGAGCAACCGCGGCACTGCTCTTTGCTAAGCAACCAGAAGCATCGTGGGTTTGAGTCAGGGGCCTAACCCAGAATTCAGTGTGCACAGACAGAGATTCCACTGAATTCAATTGTATTTGTATAAGCGCTTTTTACAATAGGCATTGTCACACAGCTGCTTTTTGGTCACAAACTGGATTCTATTGTCCCTAATGAGCAAGCCAAATGGTGACAGTGGAAAGGAAAAACTTCCTGAGATCAAGCGGAAGAGACCTGGAGAGGAACCAGACGCTGAAGGGACGCCCGTCCTCTATAATTTACATTATACATTAGAACATTTAAATCAGATACACCCACAGAGGGCACCGGTCCATCGCAGAGTTCCATAAACTCACCCTTTGTAAGCGCCACCCTGGATTCAAACCAAGGACCTCAGGAAAGAAGCTGTTACTGTTACTAAGGTGTAATCACTATGAATAAAAACATTCTTTTTATGTTTCATTCAAGGAAAGTCAAACTAAAATAGAAATAAATCAATCAAACCTTTTGGTGTTTGGTTCACCATGTTCAAAAATTGTGGTGTCCCTTTCAGACAAGTATTATGTTGTTGCTTAACAACTCAATTTCTGAACTTCATACTACATCTGTCACTGGATGCAGGTCCTGGAACCTCCTGACATGTCGGTTTTCCCAAACCACACACTACCAAACGAAATATTTCACCAACGGTGTCAATAAAGATCATATAATATGCATCAAACAAAAAGTCGGTACCCGTGGTTTTTTGTTTGAACTCACGACATTCTCCAGTTACAACATCAGATCTGTCTCCATGAGGCTACGCACAAACCCTGACAGATCTGATGCGCACAAACAATCTTCTCTCGATCACTTCCTGTAAAGCTCCAACTTCCCCAACTTGGTCACTTTCCGCTCCTCCACTTTAGAAACCAGCAGAAATCAGCCGCTATCTTGACAGAGAAAGAAAGCGGATCCAGGACAGCCTGGGACAAAGACACGAGGACAATTTGTGTCTCTTTTAATAAGGAACGTTTAATCCTAGAGAGCCTTCCCAGAATAGGTATTTAATCATTTACCCCTGCGCGTTCTTGTGAAATCACCTGGGTGTTCTAAACCACCTCATATAAAATCACGATGTGACGAAGGCATGGTTTCAGCCGTCACGAGAAAAACTTCTCCTTCACCACGAACGAATTATAGAAAGAAAACGAAAGGAAGGAACAGTTCTGAACGAGTGCAGAGGTCCCGTGACATGGACCGCTCTGAAAGGCATGCCTGGCATGCAGTACGATAGCGTCACAGTGTTTCATCTGAACATGACAGTTTCTCGACCACGATGCCAAAAGCCTGAAGCGAGATGGCATATTGACGTGAAGGCCATTCAACACTCAAAGATAGGCATCTGTGACACTGCTACATGAGAGAAAGTGGTTCCCTGGGGGGTTTCCACATGACAGCAGCTGAGGTCACAACATCCACAACCATCAATCCAGCTCCCGTTCAGCCCTGAGGCATGGGTATGGTGGCCACCGAAGACCTCAGTACACACTGGAAGTGACGCAAGCCTGCCAATAATTCAAGACATTTCAGACATAAGAGACCTGGACTATTGTTGGATCTGTCCTTCCTGAAGTGAGTCTTAAATTGACAGTGGATAATAAAAGCACTACAGTCTGGGTTTAGGAATAGGTGTGCTTCAGATGTGGGTATCCGTTCCAAAAAAGTTGGAATAGGTGATAACATGATAGGCTGTACAAGGAAATATGTCAATAGTCCATACAGGAGTTCACATGGGTTCGAATTCTCAGAGGTGCATTCCTGGCATGTCAGGTTTCATATGCAGACACAATTGGCTGTCTAAGGGAACTGAGAATTTCCCAGCACTGCAGCAGCCAAAAGTGTTTAAAGGTTGTTTTATAGTCTGGTGTCTCACTACTGATTTCCATTCCATTCTCCACATTATAATATGATCATATGAATGATATCTATCTTATCCTGATCTGGGTTCCAGTTGGTATCCTAACTACCCAAAGTATACCTGGCACAAGGTGGAAACACGACGTGAATAAGGTGCTGTTGGTCGTAACATTTACTCACCAGTCCCACCCATACGGGTTTTATCGTGGAAATCAGTAACCTCCTCGACTGTAAACAGTTCAGCTCAGCCATAAGTTGCTCTGCCAGTTGCTAAATGCTCTGGGTGTAAATGTAACAACACAGTTTCAACACTTGAAAATGGGTTTTCCAGAAGAAAAAAAAGATATCACAAAGTACACTCATGTCCACCTACTAACGTCTCTATAACACTTTGGAATCTTTTATGCTCGAATATATTAGGGAGTAAAAATCTGATCTGACGGTAACCTTGAATTTCAAACGTCTCCTTAATGGCCGGGTTAGAGGAAACTGGAAGTTTCCGAACGCTTTTACACATAAGAAAATGAAAGCAAAAATAATTCTCAGCCTCAGCGGTGACTCTTTAATCAACAGCCAGAGATAAAACATAAACGACATCCTGATACGGCGCTCGCAGTTCAGACTGTCAACGTTCGGAGGTTAAACTGCAATTCAGGGGCAAATTCTCGGGATTCATGACACGCTTTAATTTAAAAGGGGTGTCACAGACAGCCATGAACCAGCCCCATCTCTGAGCATTTCAGAACTATACAGAGGTTTTTAAAAAAGAAAGTACACCGAAATATAAAGGAGTTGCAAATACAGCCTTTTTATGTTTTATTTGGTTCTCCCTGGGTGTCTACAGCACCACTGTAACCCTAAAAACAGCAGCTCGATGACGTTCAGACAGAAACTGCTCCAATACAAGTGACAATCAGATCTGATAGCAGGTGAAGTAAGTAAACGATACACTTTGCTGTCACAAGTGAACATCCTACAGCACCCTACAGGGACAACCGATGCCTGTTTGGGTTCCTTACTCATGTATTTAGGTATAATTTAAGCGCCAACATTTACAAAAGCGGCAGCACGGTGGGGCGGCATCGCTGCCTCTCAGCAAGAAGGTCCCGGGTTCAATCCCAGGGTGGAGCGGCCTGGGTCCTTTCTGTGTGGAGTCTGCATGTCCTCCCC
>JAUZST010007448.1:0-14170 GCA_034779995.1 Parotocinclus haroldoi | reverse complement strand
TTATATTACTAAACCTCTTTACGCTTGTCACGTAGCTTTTAAAACAAAATAAAATAAGCTGCATTTTTTCTGTCTACAGACATACCTAGAGACTCTACATAAGCATGTTTAGGCAATATTTGTAGTTTACATGGGTATAATGAGTAAAACATGACGCACTATTTGCAAAGTGATTAATTTAATGTGATATAATGTATTAAACATTGATTGTTGTGCTTGGTGATTGTGGTTGGAATTCAGGCAAAACTAAAGTCTACCCCCTCTTAATAAGAAGGATTTTTAAGTGAACTAGCAAAGCTGTCTATTTTATTGGGGCACACTTTGTAGTGAACAGTATGCAGTTTAGGATACAGCTCGAGTTTGATAGCTCAGGGTGGAGACACGGAGTGACCTTACTGAGGTAAGAAGGTGTAGCTCTTCGGTTATATTATGATTAATTATCCATGTTCTCACCCAGGTACCAGTTTCCAAGGAATCCATTAGTTAGAAGTAATAATAATATTCGAATCATTTTAATATTTTTGTTAAACATTGTAGATAATCTGGCAGACCCGACTGGATTTTAACGGTAGAACTTTATAGATAAACTTAGATATAGATGTAGATATTTTTAGATAAACTATTTGTCTTCATTTTTATCGGATACTTTTGTTAGTATTGACACATACGGTACAGACTTAAGTGTTCCTCAGTAGCCATGCTGATCAATGTCACATGGATACGATGGTCATGGTCGATTTGACTGGTTATTCTGAAAAAGCGTTTCTACTATTAAAAGTGATTGAAATAAAAACGGAATCTAAATTAAAATAAACTATACAACCCCATGCTAATTTTAGAGCAATAAGCAAGCGCCAGGTTAAAAAAAACAAAACAAAAAAAACAAAACAAAGCAAAACAGGCAAATAGTCTTAGGCTTCAAACATGTTTCATTCACCATAATATGAACAATATACTTCTGATATTTAAAACAGTTGTTTTGCTTTTCAAAATAAATGTTTTTAAGCATCACTTTGTATAACCAAATCCGTTATTCAGTGATGCAGAAAGAATGGAAAAGTTTAGACAGTTTTAAATAACTGTAAATAACTGGATTTAATGTCAATCATCGTGAGCATTGGATTGTTAGTAAGAAAAATATGAAATCCATTAATTAATAAACAGTTCCTAGTTTAAACACAAGGTGTCACTATAGAGTAAAGTGTATTTTCTGCCCTGTGAGTTTCTGAGGTTCATTTTTAAGGTCTGCTTATTTAACACGTGTTAAATCCAATATAATTACTTTAGCATGTAGAGTACAGTATTGCATTTATACAGCATTCTTATAAATGTTTTTTCATTTTAATAGTCCATTTAATACAATTATCAATCACATTGTCTGTTTTTGACATTTGCTCACAAAGTGAATGTGTTATATTTAGTACTGAAGCTTTTTGTTGTTAATCTGTAATCAGATAAATCTCATTTAACCCCTTATGTTCTTGTTTTTATTAAATATGTAGTTGAGTGTATGGGTAAGTTCTTGGCCTTTAGCTTTTTGAGTTGTATATGCAAAGGGTTTTCTGTTTTGTGTGTTTTTTTAAACATAATGACATAATAAAAAGTCACTTGTTATTAATGCATCACATTAACAAATACTTTTTGAATTATATATTTTTTCTGAATAAATAGTTAGCCCCTGACTGGTATCCCGTCTACCCCCTTAACCCCTACTTTAGTGGATCTATATACCTTTATGGAGACGAGCTCACGCAGAACGAGAGAAGGTCAATCATTTCCTTCCTCAGTCTTGTTAAAAACGTCCCACTTTTCCCTAATGAATCCTCTCCCTGCTGACTTTTTAACCAAAAGCTGCTCTTTTGAGCTCAATGAGGAAGAAAAGGCGAATACGCTTTCCTCAAAACAAAAAGAGCACTTCGATCCCTCCATCTGCTAATTAGTGCCGAGGTGGAATAAAAACAGCGTCCCATTGTGGGAGGCGGCGGGGGAGCACGGGCGCCCACCGAGCCGGAATCGGCCCTGACACACACGCACACGTCACACACACATGTCGTGACATTATGGCCCGAGTTCGATCCTGCGGCGACGGAGAAAGAGAGTCGGAGCGAGGTTTTAAAATCTTAAATGTCAAAGCAGTGTGATTGAACCAATTTAAAAAGAATAAAGTTTAATTTGGAAAGGGAAAGCAGTTAGCAGAGCGCTCAATGCTAACCCACCGATCAATGAATATGCATGTGCTCAGAGACAAAGGAGGCCTTCCAATACACAACACACACACACACACACACCACACGTGCACTTTTTTGTCATTTAAACGTGCATCTTTAAGATTAGCAACACAATGCTGCGCTGTAAATACAATCTCTATTAAAAAACACAGTCTAACATGTGGATCAGATCTGCTGAATCCTAACAGGAACAAAGAGAAGGTGATGAAGATCTGAGAAGATCAGATATTTCCTTTTACTTTGATTTGATTGCAGACAGTATGAACCTGAGATATTTGATGTTTTTTTTTCTGGTCATCTTCATTTAATTTGCTAACAAACGTTCATTCTTGCATTTCAGACCTGTAACACGTTCCAAAATAGCTAGTGATGAATTAAAAATAATAAATAATATGATTACAAACAGGTGATTCTAATCCTGATTTGGTTCCTAACGGAGCGTCCAGGAAAGGCTGAGTGTATGAGGAGTAAAGATGATCAGAGGAACTCCCTCCAGTCGAACACCAAATGTTTATAAATGATGCTCCTGTAATAAAGATTAGAAGGGATTTACTGTAGATATTTCATTCCAAACTTTTTCTTTTTTCTTGTTGAAAAATGCATAGTCGTCCCCGGAAAAGATGTCGTGTTGACCTTGTGTTGCTCTTAAATCTTAGTGCCTTTTTTTATTATCTATACTTTTTATTTTTTATTATTTTCCTATTTATAATGGCAGTAAAGTGATTATATAAATACAATTGCCCTGAGAGCAGGACATTAGTTATTGTGCTTGAATCATTAATAGAGCCGAATTTAGGTATATGTACTTATTAATTATAATAATAATAATAATAATAATAATAATAATAAATAAAATATAATTAATATATTACAAATTAGTGGTAGAATTATAAATACTGATTCTGAGGTCATCGTTACATCACAGCTTTTAAAAACTGGGAACTGGAATTAATAACCAAAAGGTGTATTTATTTTTGATTTGTAAGTACTTAAACATTATTTTTTTCCCCCAGAAACAAGAAGACGCTGTTATAAATGTTGTTGTTAACTGCAACCAAACTTTGCACTTTTTATTCATTTTTACCTATTAAAAAACTGCAAACAGTGGAATGAAAACTTAGCGTTAATTAACGATCTAATATATTATTATTCTTATTATTAGTTAAATCATCTTCCTGCTCTGGCCATTATAAAATGATAAAAACCCTTATTGCTCAGCCACTATTGGAAATAAATGTTAGTTTATTATATCCAAATCCCTTTCTGTAGCTGGTTTCCCGTTTTCAGTCGAGCCCATATGACTGCTGGGTGATTTTGGGTTAATTAATCTAATCTTCCCTGAGGATCAGCTGGGAACGGATCTAAATCCAGTCCACACCCCCTCTCCCACCCGAACCCCCCGCCCCACCCACCTCAGAGGGTTCTGTAACAAGCCTGACATGATCCTTGCCCCCGTCTGTGCCCCTCGGGTGTACCGGCCTTTACTGGGACCAAAATGAGGAGCAGATTGTTCTGTCCGCCCCATTACTGCCCGTCATTAGCATTAGCGTTAGCATCAGCTAGGCCCTGCCTTATCAATTAGCCAGGAAGTGACATCGCTTTATTCTGCTGTGAGACATTAGGGCTGTCTGTCTGTGTGTGTGTGTGTGTGTGTGTGTGTGTGTGTGCGCGCGCCTGGTCAAATCAAGAAGTCTTAATTAGTATTAATTTCCTTGCTAAATAAAGTTCTGTTCATGGGTTACATGAGCAGCCTGTTGCTAATGCTTCATGTCAGGTCCAAACATTGTCTTACTGTCTATGTGAGGTTTAGCATGTTCTCCGAATAGATGAATCGGCCCTGTCTTTTTGTCCTGTCGGTGACTTCTGATTTAATTTCAGTCTTGTTCTTTCAGGTTTTGTCCAGGACTTGGAAAGGTTTTCTTTCTTGTTTTAAGTCCGGCGCTGCTTAGTGTCCGTATTGTGTTATTTCAGGTTCTTGGGGTGTCCTAATTCCTGAGTCAAGCCCGATTTATTTCTGCAGGGCTTTTTATAATGCAGCATTGTCTTAAAGCAGCTTTAAAATATTCTCTAAATATAAAATATTATCTTCTAATATCTAAACCCAATCCCAAACTGAGCAATCCTGAGGTGGCAGTGGAAAGGAAAAAACCTAAACCTTTTCAGGAAGAAACCTTGGGAGGACCAAGACTCAAATAGAAACCTGACCTACCCAGGTGGCTCAGATTAAATTAGTAAGAATTGAAACGAATCGATCTGTCAAATAAGTTTCTATTTTATAGTTCAAAAAACAGAAACGAAATAAATAGTGTATAAATATGCATATTGGCATTATTTCGTCAGCAGGAAAGTCCTTGGCAGCACATCATCCCCTGCCACCCGAAGGAAGGACAGAGAGAGTTACTGCCGTCTGGTGGTGCCCTAGCACAGTGGGGCATAGTCACTTAGCTACACGTTAACTTTGGAGTTTAGACGTTTGGTCTTGTTTTAGATCTTGTTATTTATTATAATACGTGGAGTTGTTATTTTTACACGGTATCAGATCTAACCTGAACTGTTTTGTTTTAGTCCTTCTGATCTTTAGTGAGACCACAGTCCGAGTGTGATGATCAGACAGATCAGACCGTATCCCCATGTCCTGTTATTTGTTGATTTATTTTCTCTCTGTGGGATGATCTCTGGCGGCTCTGTACACCCTGGACTTTCCCATCCTAAAAGTGTCTAATTTATCGGTTTCATAAAAGCCTGCCGCTTGTTCACACGCGCCCGTTACGAATGCAGTCAAACACGACTATTAAAGGTTTTTCTGATGATGCCAGGGCGGTTCATGCAGCTGTTCTGATCGAGATTCAGAGCCGGGGCTGGAACGTTCTCACGTTTAGTCTCAGCTGAACTGCATTTCATCAAAACCGAGTTCCATCATGAGGAGAGGGAATGAGAACGTGTTCCAGGATACGACGTGTAAACTCACTGCCAGTACGATTCTAATTGCTTGTAACAGATTGGTTATTGTTTTTGGTCAATCTGTGAACGCTGCATAAATATAAATAGAATCTGATCAGGGTGGATATAAGCGGGATCAGGTCTAATGGTGCATGGGGTGCAGGGACAAGAAATGGTTCATAAAAGGCACTTATTTAGTAGATAATACTTGAGTGGTAAAAATACACTAAAAAACTTTAGGAAGTTTAGGAGAGTTTTTAGTCACAGAGTCTGATTATACAAAAGGTCTGACTATACTGTAAGATAATTTCCCATCATGCTGTTAGTGGACTTTTACAAAAAAATGAAAGACAATGGCATGGCGTTAGAAGCCTTCACAGAGTCTCATCATGTCTGAAGTGCCGCAGAGAGCGCCACCTATTGGTTATCCACAATGTTCTTTTTTTTAATCACTTCATATTCATTTATGAATATATAAATATCCCTGCATTTTGGTGAGCAGTATCTCTATCATACTGTAATAAATCTCTTTTCTAGTTCTGTATTCCATCCTTATTTACATTTTTAAATGTATTCTTTAGGCCGTAATTAAGTTGATTTATATTCCTTTAATCATTTGTAGCACATTTCTTTAGTACTATACTCTAAATGACTAATTTACTCCTAATTATAAATGTTAGATTGTGGCTTATCTAACCTATTTGGGATGTGTCCTCTAAGCGGGTTTCTGGAAAACGCTGCGTTCTGATTGGCTGTAGTTCCTGGAAGGCCTGGTGTAAATCTCCCCCCCTCGGCACTTGAGATGTTAAATCTGTATGTTTGATCTGTTTGTTTTGTTCTGGAATGAGATTAGTTCTGGGAGGGCACCACTTTCTCTCCGTCCTCCTGTCTCTTCGTCCTCTTCGTCCGTCCGTCACAATAGCGATGTCGAAGAGACGGACCGTCAGTCCCTGAGCAAACAGTCCAGCTTAATGGCTTTCTCATCTTCTCCTCCCCTCAAATTAGCCGTGAGGGAATGTAGCCCATGCTAATTCCTCGCTAATCCCAAACACACACGCATCCCTCACTCTCACTAGCATGGCCCGCGGATAATCGCCTCGCCACCCAGGATGCCATACAGCGAGAGAGAGAAAGAGAGAGAGAGGCTGAACACTGGCTCCTGCTGCCAGGTTCCTCCTTTACCAACCCAGAAATTGAGAATATGCAAATTTGCCTCGGACAGTAGGGACCCTGGTGAGCTTATTGGGATTAGCGCTTGTCCAGCCGTGCCCCCTGCTGTGCTAGCATGCTAATACAGGTGTTGGTAAACTATCCGGCTAATTAGGCTCCATTTAAGGCAGCATTGTGGAGGCGGCTCGGCCGTTTCTAGCCACGTTTGGGATCTCGGCGTGAGGTTCTGTGTTCTGTGGTGGGTCCAACACGACCTGGGACTGGAACATCCAGGAAGAAAGGTCTTCTGCAAAGCATCCATAAGCCACCTTGATTTAGAGAGTCCGTCGATCATTCTCTCAATTCTGTCCGTGACGTGGGAAAGAGCGAGGAGGTTAGGAGTTCCCTTAATGTGTTCGGAGATTCCACCTCAGTGCTTCAAAGACATCATTAGTTTCAGTCCAGACACAACAAAGGAGAGATTTAAGCAGCAAACACACACGACTAATGCAGAAAACCCAAAGCAAACCCCTAGAAGAGGCATCTGTAATTATAATCTGTACAAAAAAAAGGGTCAGTCGTTGCCGTTTTTCCTGATCAAGTCTGAAACATTCAAAATAATGTTTATTTTCTGTTTGGTTCAACACTACAGTATAGGACACCCGCTCTCTTTTAGGAGAGAGAACACCATTTTCCGTTTGTACGTGCACATGTTTTGAGGATTGTGTATTCACATAGTGAATTTTATGTTTTTTTATCATCCATGCTGTGAGGGTGAGCTTTAATTCCAAACGTTTTGGGTCGTTAACTCCATGTACCAGTCTGTTTTCTTGTATGAATGTAGATCGGTTCATTACGTCTTATATTGGTGTGGGGTTGTGGAGGCAGCGATAATTAGATGGAGCTGTCTGTATTTTCTCTTAAGGCTCGTTTTTGAATGTTAAATCATTTAATATAAACCCTGGAGCCACAGATGCTTGGCTTTGTTTGTTGTATGATTATATTAGTTTATAAGGGAATCTGTAAACATGCTTTAAATGGTAGAGCGCTCTTACATTTCTGTTTCCTATAGGATATCAGAGCTACCTAGGGTGTATAGAATGCAGGAAATGATGAATAACGGACCGTTTTGGACACCGATCACAGCGACAGGTAACGTTACATGGTGAAGAAGCAAAAAGAGGTGATTCAGGGAGTTTGAGATTCAGCTCGTTGTGGTTTCTGTAGCTCCTGCGTTAAGCCATTTGTATTTATTCCTACAGCTGTTGATGTTTATTACTGAGCCGGGGTTTTTGGCTGTAGTAGGCAGGACAGATGTGCCCCCGTGTTCATTCAGTTTTATCTGAACCTGCTGGGAGGCAGCGGGAGTTTCGGCTGCCCCCTGCCGCTAATCTGCGTTAATCTATTTGCTCTTTTAATGAGTATTTTGTTCTGGAAAGCTTCAGCAGTCTGAGAATGGCTTAGCCGGTGGCATTCGGGGCTAAAAAATGGGAGCGTTAATGGTATGGAAGCAGAGTAACGGCGGAGTAACACAGGGTAACATCAGAACCAGGACCAGGTTTATTATGGTGTTCCTGTACAGTCAGAACTACAGCCTCCACCAAAACCACAGCGGTTATTCACTGCTAGGAAAGAAGCTTCCGATGCTCCAGAGTCCAGTGATGGTGCTTTACACCACTCCGATGCTGATCTGAGGCTTTGATGCATGGTTATGGAAATGCGTATCACTTTTACCTCCTGCTCTGAGTAGAAAATCTAAATAAATTATTGAATTTCTGAGCAATTTATAACCTTTATCTCAACGGCACATTTAGGTTACAAATATCGTAAAATATTGGAGCCAAGCATCGTTAATACCTTTTAAAAAAAGAAAAGAACAATCTCACATTAAGATCAGCAGCAGGATACACACTGAATAAAGGTAGTGACTGTAACACTCAGTGCTGTCACATCCAGTTGACACACACACACAAAGCCAGATGTCTAATAATATGTATTCATCCCTTTCTTTTCATTTCTCAGCCGTTGTACAGGGTATGCGTCTTGTATTTAATTAATTAAACAAATTCGTTTATTTCATTTTGTTATTCGAGACGAGACGTTCTTATACGAGGTGTTTAAGATCCAAAATGATTCATTTATAAAGAAATTGTGCATTGATTAAAAACAGAGATCAAACAAAAGAATAACA
Organism: Parotocinclus haroldoi; assembly: GCA_034779995.1. NCBI lineage: Eukaryota > Metazoa > Chordata > Actinopteri > Siluriformes > Loricariidae > Parotocinclus > Parotocinclus haroldoi. The sequence continues at coordinate 5,662 of JAUZST010007448.1, read as the reverse complement.
AAGAACCTTATTTTATATGCCCTAGTTAAAGCAGTGATTAAATTATAAACAGAACATTAAATCAATTAAACAGCAGTTAAATAGAAGAAAAAACAAACTAGACATTTATAAGTAACTCAAAACTGTAAAATAACAAATATGTCATGCTTCTCTATTCGTTACTGCTTTATTTGACCATTTCAAATTGGCCTTTGCCTCCAAACTCAAACACACGTGTCCCCGTGTGAGCGAGCTTCAGGGTGTGTCCGAAATGAATCCCAAATTTGAAGAGCCTTCCAGAATTGATTACGTTCGTATTCTGACGTTTTACTGTATGGAGATCGAGTTTATCCTTATTATAACTGTTTGTTTATAACTCTCATCTCAAATCAAATTATTCTTTTGAATCTGGTTTTGTGTTTTTGGTGTGCAGCTCTTTTATTGGTTTGGTTTTGCTGATAAAATACCAAATTAAAATTGATTTATATAGCGCTTTTTACAATGGAGCATAGTCTCAAAGCAGCTTTACAATCTTAGATTTGTGTCTTATATATGGACACAAAATGTTTTTTAATCCAAATCAAAAGTCAGAAATGGATCCAAACCTCCCCCAAAGGATTAAATATGAAACTTTAATAACCGGATGTATGAAGCCACTTTTTCCCTTCTCGTGCTGAAGGGGAACTGAATGTAAAACATTTGGGGTTGGATCCTCGTGATTATCAGACGGAAACATTACGAGGGTTAAACGAGCATTAGATCAGATGTCGTTATTCCCGGAGGCCGAACCCCTCTGTGCCAATTAGAGAAGAATTCTAACGACAAGAGAAAACGAGAGATGAAGGATGATAGGAGCGAGCACATGCTGCCCAGCTGAGGCGTTAATCCCGCTAGCGTTGATGCTAATGGCTAATCAGAGACAGATTTATTCGGCTCCTGGAGGTCGGATTAGGTGAAACCTTTAGGGGATTGGTTCCTGTTAGGACTGTGTGTTAAACACAAGGACCAATAACAAGAAATAAAAAGTGACAGATTATTAAAGCAGGGGCAGCACAAACTTTAAACACTGAACGATTTAATCGTGACTTTGATCCATTTGTTCTAGCATTAAAAAGAAAACATTAAAGTCACGTAATAAGGGAGCAGTCGTAAAACTCTGTGGCTGTGTCTCATTTACAGAGCTTTATCACCACACTGTAACGTGCCAACCGGACAATTTAACAAATAATTAATTTCTTATTTTGCCTTAAAATATACGATTTAACAGGAATAATGTAAAATAAAAAGTGTTTCATAAATAAATCAGATAATGTACAGATACCTTAAAAACACTAAAGGACAGTAACAATGAACAAGATTTTACTCACTAAGAATCTGGAACGAACCCTAGACTGAAATCTCTCATTATGGGATGTTGATATCAGAGCATTTTTCTGTGTGCAATAAGGAAACAAACATGATAAAGAGCCTTACGTGTGCCCCAAACATTTTACACACCATTTCCTCCAGGCTGCACTTACTCTGTCTCAGTCTGTAGAAAAAAAGTTCAATCAAAAATAAAGAAAAGTACAAAATAAAATCCTTTTTATCTGAGAGTCCAGGTTACACCAGCAGCGGTCTGGATCGATTATACGATAGAAGAACATTATTTAGATTAGTTATGACATGATGGGATGTAAGATTAACCATGGATGATGAATGGCACACACACACACACACACACACTTTGCTGTCTGGTCTTGTGATATTTTGACTTTATTGATCGCTTCATTTGTTGTTTTGTGTGTGTGTGTGTGTGTGTGTGTGTATGTATGTGTGTGTGAGGTCACCGTCTGTTACGCTGTCGTGGTTTGTGGGAGTGTGTGTGTCCGAGAAATGGGCAAAGCAGGTGGTGTGACTAAACGTAGACTGGTGCAAGACTGTGTGTGTGTGTGTGTGTGTGTGTGTGTGTGTGTGTGTGTGTGTGTGTGTGTGTGTGTGTGTGTGTGTGTGTGTGTGGGTGGAGATGAGACGGTTGATGTCACTTAGCACTGTCTATGAACACTAAAACAGAACACACCCACTTGACTGTGTGAGGATCACCCCCCGGTGCGTCCCTCCCTCTTTTCCTCTAGCTCTTTATTCTTGTTTCGTCTCCGTTCCTCCTCATTGTTAACACGCCGTATAAAACAGCATCGCCTCTCCAGAGAGTCGCCAATTTAAGCTAATTAATTCAGCGAGGGGCGTGAACCGGGCCCCTTTACAAAATGCCACATGGGTCGCGTCCCAATTTACTCTTTTCTTTCGCTTTTTAAAGCCCCTCCATACATTAAACACCAATTAGGTTCCGTCTAAGGAAGCATGTGGAGACGAGACGCTCTGATCTTCCTGCATATGTATGGATCGCTCACACTCAAATTATAATCTCCTAAACATCATTACACTTTCATAAAGGCCAGAGGTCTGCGATTATACCCAAATAAATCCAAGGTTAATGCAGGTGTGTGTGTGTGTGTGTGTGTGTGTGTGTGTGTGTGTGTGTATGTAATCATATCTGTTATTGTCCCAATACACACATGAACCCTGTTAACAAACGCCTGCATAATGTCTGCTTTAGTTTAACAGGTATCACCTCCATCCTGTAGATCTTTATTTATCCCAAATCATCCCAAGTTTACATTCTTATCAAATTATTAGCCATCATATTTTGTCTTATTATTATTATTATTCTTATTACACACAAATAGACATTCACACAAACACACGCGTCATCACGAGTGCTGAGAGACAAACCTGCACGTTTCCCGAAAGTATTTGGACACAAACACATTCTTTCTACTGGCCAGATTTTTTGCCGTTGTCAATCCTTTTGGTTTATTTATGAGATCTACTGCATCAACATCAGCACCAGAACAAGGACAGGAACCAAGATTGGAACTAAATGAAGAACCAGAACGAAAACAAGAACCAAAACCTCCATAGCAAAGCACCAGGACCAAAACATGTCCTGCAACATCACTACTGGGTTCCACTGCATTTACATCAGAACCATAATCAGATTAAGGACAGGAACAAAAAGTAGAACTAAAACAAGAACCGCAAGCTGTGACCAGAACCTGAACGGGAACAAGAACCAGAGGATCAACAAAATCAAGCATCAATAAAAAAAAAAAACAGAAGAACAACCAGAACAAAACCATAAGCAAGAACCATGATCATTGAGCCTAAAATCATCGATCATCATGCATACCTCAGTGGTGTAATGCACTGGCACTGTGGAGCAGTACAAAACATTCCCTGGAGTAATAAATCACACTCCCATGGTGCCAAATGTCAAAATCTGGTTCTGATGGTTGGAGCTGCTTCCGTTAGTTCCTGTCAAGGGAACGTTAATGTAATACAGATACACTTATGTTCTATATAACTGTAGTTCCATAAAGTGTGGAAACCATGTGGAAAAAAGCTCAATCATCAGACTGACGTTGTTAAAGGTGATGGGTAGATCGTCTCCAGAGTAATGCTGGTGTGTTTGAATGAGCTGTTCAGGTGTCCACATACTTTTGGCATGCTGAGGGTGAGAGTGAGAGTGAGGCGGCGCCGTTAATGAGCGTGGCATTGTGCCCGTCTGCGATTGTGACAGTAATAATGAAGTGCTGCTTTGAACTGAACTGAACAATATTGACTGTTCCACACAGCAGATGGTTCAGTCCAAAGTGACTGGTAAATGCACATTAGATTCACAAAAGGACCTTTTATTCCCTCGCTGCTTCCCTTTCTCTCACACAGGGGGAGTTTAGGGCCACTGGGGTTTGAACAGGGGCGCGAACACACACACACACACACACACACACACACACACACACACACACAGTGAACGAGGTTCATTTAAAAACTATCCGTTTGTCTGAGTTCCCATTCAGAGCTGCTGCTGCTTTGTAACTGTGACTGACAGGGGCTGCACGTTTAATAAACTGTCTATTTGATTAAACAAAAAACATTCCACAATTACGATGTTTACAAAAGATTTGTTAAAAATTACCATTTAAACTGTTACTCTATCAAACTCAGGCTGAGTACAATGTGCTTTTATATTTATCCTTCTCTTAGAATTAGTACCAATTTATAAGAATGAAATTTTGATCTCTCTCTTTAATGGGATAAATGCTTCAGATAAAATAACGTTAGATCAAATAAAATTTATGAATTTACAAGTAATAAATGATTCCTAATAGTTTTTAACCCTAGATTGTATCGTGTTATTATAATAACAGAATAAATTGATAAAGATTTAAAATATTTCTATAATATTTGAATTGTTTTCCTTTCCTGAAACTTCTGTCCTCGTTGAGAATGTTGTTTTAAACTTATTTTCTTTTAAAGTAGAACATGAGAGCCTCGCGATACAAACATTAGCCTACGCAGAGATCTTAATAAAAAACATATTTTTGAATTAATAATAATTAAAAAGCATAATTACAGTAATATTTAATTTCATTTTATTATAAGGTTAATTACTCTGTTATAAATGCATACCTTAACTTGTTATAGATTATAGAAATCTATACAATCACCATATAATATATTTTAGAATCTAACTAAATTAGTTTTTAAATTGGAAATTTAACTTTAGAATGTGTTTGGGGGCGGAGCCTAAAAATCATTTGGGACGGGATCAAAAACATAAACAAGGCCATGATCACACCTACTATCATTATTAGCATCATTATCTTTCTGTGTGTATGTGTGTGTATGTGTATGTGTGTGTGTATGTGTATGTGTATGTGTGTGCGTGCGCGCGTGTGTGTGTTTGGTGAAAGCCGTGTTTAAAGCGTGACAGTACTAATAGTGCAATAATAAGCCGTGACTAACCACGCTCGGCACTTCTAACACACACAAACACACACCAACACACACACACACACACACACACATACGCACACACACTGAATGATAATGATAGTAATAATATGCATATAATTGCTCCTATTGTATCAGACACAGAGAATTGGCGTACTGCACGGTGGCAAAATGTTCATTCTTCCCCAAACATGTCTCTCTCCCTCACACACACACACACACACACACACAAACACGCACACATACTAGCACATCGAAAAGCTTTTTAAAGTGTGTTAAAAGTTCAGACTTGCAATTCCACAACGTGGAAATAAATTTTAAAATGACTTTTATACCGTTATATGAACACTGCCTTTGATATTTTGTATACAGTATTTATTTATAATGAGTTTTAATGTTTCTCTATACTGAATATAATAATGAATTATCAGTCTCATTTATTCTGAGTGATCAGATCAGTCTCTGATACACACAGGTTTGATTAGAATTAATCCATGATTAGAAATAGTGAGGAAGATTTTCGTGTCATATCGGGGTCAGGACTCGGGGTTAAATATGTCGTGCTGTTATTAATCCCTTATTGGGTTTTGTAGTTGCGTTTAACTGAAGAACTGATCAGTAAGGCTGATATTAGAATGATAACTGTAATTAAATTTCAGTATAACAAGGTTCTGTTGTTCTTAGATCCTGCTAAACTGTGAATTAATCAGTGAAAATTATTTTTTCTCTAATTGGTTACTGAACCCAAACCACCATCTATCCACCCCTCCCATATGTGTGTGTGTGTGTGTGTGTGTGTGTGTGTGTGTGTGTGTGTGTGTGTGTGTGTGTGTGTGTGTGTGTGTGT
>JAUZST010007447.1:0-14171 GCA_034779995.1 Parotocinclus haroldoi | reverse complement strand
AGAGAGAGAGAGAGAGAGAGAGAGAGAGAGAGACAGAGAGAGAGAGAGAGAGAGAGAGAGACAGAGAGAGAGAGAGACAGAGAGAGAGAGAGAGAGAGAGAGAGAGACTGAGACTGTATCTGGCTCGAGATACGCCAAAGCAATACGCTGCAATCAATTTTATGATACATTAGATGCTCTCATCACTCAGGGGGCACCAAAGCCAGGCCGTACCGGTTCCGTCTCTTTTTTGCTGCCACATTTCTCCTCCCAGCGCCGTTCATGCTATCCATCGACTGCACGCCTCCGAAATGGGCCTGCCAGGGAATTGCATGCATCATTATTACCAGATGAGTAACCCCGGGGCAGGCAGGAGACGAAAAAAAAAGAAGAAGAAGAAGAAGAAGAGGCCATAATTCAAAGTGTTGTGTTTAATAGAGGCCATTTAGTTCCTGTGTATGACAACAGTGCTTCTTCTCTCACGCCGGTGACATTTCGCTGCCTTTGCTTTAACGAAGGGGGCGCCAGCGTGAGGAAGACCAGCCGTCCCAAGGCTCTGCTGAGAAGAGTTCCTGCTGCCTCTTGCTGGTCATTTTCAAGTTGCAGGTCAAGTTTTCTGAATCGGAAGAAGAAAAAAAAAAACTCCAATTGCCCCCAGGGGATGAATAAAGTTTTCTGAATCTGAATTTTCAGAGCTTAAAAAAGCGTCTCCGTCTGCCGGCGAGATCAAAGCAGGAACAGAAGCGTCGGTCGCGTTGCTTATCCCACTTGCTAATTGACCGCCGTCGTTCTCGTGGCGGCCATTACGGTCATTTCATAAAGCCTTGCACTGGGTCTGCTCTGGTTGAGGTCATGTTGATGTCCAATCCAGACAGACCTGGGCGGGATTCCAGCTGAGCAGGATACCGGGAGAGGGGGACGATAAGGGGTAAATCCGCCTGCTGCCGGCTGCTTTGATTTTCAGGTCCAGGCACACGGCAGCCCATAAAACATTCAGGAACCTCTTCCTAAAGCCGAGACTTGCTTAAAGTAGCCCCTTGCCGGGCCTGAGACCGGACCTCCGTCGACCTTGCGCCTTACTTAATCTGGAGGGAGCGAAGGCGTGCATTAACAGCGAGGTACGGATCGATGAGAGGAAAAAGCTGTGTCGGTGGATTCAGTGCGAGGTTTCTGTGCGGCACTGCATAATTGAGAAGCGGCTCCTGGACGAACCAGCGGCAATTCCCCCAGCTGAGATCCCGCTCCAGCCAGTGCTCGGCTCCGAACTCGACCTTTGCCCCTGTGCTCCTTTGATGTGGATAAATATGTGTGATGTCATCACCCTTAGTTTAGACGCTCTCTCTTACGTTGCAGTGACACTTCATTATCCCATCCCAGTCGGGATTTCTGCCGTTAAATTTCTGATTATTCAAGGGCTCGTTTAAACGACAAAAGCCGATCTAGAGATCAGACCAAGGGATCTAATCAAGAGGGCCGTATTTTAACTCAGTCATCGGGTTTCTCATAGCATGCATGCCAGTTACCACGATATCGATATCAGTCAGGTTTCTCAGTCTGCCCGTGGACGCATGGTCTGCTTATTCTAAAAGCTTTAATTTATCAGAACTCTTTTTTTCCGTTGACCTGGGTTTTTTTCCCCTGGATCTGGCAACCCTTGGAATTAAAGGCGGCGGACAGTTTGTCTAGACACACAGAAAGAAATGCAAAAATGGGACTATCGTCACGTGAACTCGGAGAGCCAAATGCCTCTCCCGCTTTGTTGTCCTTTGCTTTTCGGCGTCGTACACGTAACGTAACGGTGTCTTCTCCTGGCCAACTCCCCCAACCTGCCAAGCGTAATTCCCCTGACCCTTGGTCCTCCCTGTTCACGTCCTGGAAGCATGGTGACTGAACAGCAAGCTATGATCAAAGCCCCCAGCTGCACTCGGGAGGATTTCTGACACCACACAGCCTCCTGGGACCAAAGGACATGATATTTACGGCTTGTTGGAGGGTGGCGGGGTGTCACGGCTCTCTTTCTGACCAAGAGCATGAAAGGTACTTGTTCGGACCCCTTGTTTTGTTCCGGCTGCCTAAGCCAGGATGTCCGACATCGGGAAGACGGGCCGGATCTTTAAGCCTGAATGCGTTCTGGCGTCGACAGGGTTGATACGTGGAAAAAGAGCAGAACTAGGCAGGCAGAGCTCTTCATTCATTCACAGACTTTTCAGATCTGATTACCACTTTTGCCTCCACTCGCTCTCCCTAGGGATTCTGGGAATTAGGAATGAGAGAGTGATTGAGAAAATGGCCTTGCGCCGGCTCCATCGCTCCCCCTCCTCCGTCTTGCTTTCCTCAATGGCTCCTGATCACTCCCTTCTCGCTTGTTAAGATGCGAGTTCTGCCTCATCAACGGAATTCGGGAAGTGGCAGTGCATACCAATAAGCCCCAAGCCTGCCTCTCGGTCGCTTTCTTTGGTGGGATTCGGCCGCGGCTGTTGGTGACTCATCAGAGGAGCTCGCGTCCCGGGGTGATCTGTTTGCCCGTGGATCGGCCCGAGTGACCACTGGTAATGACCCGGTCATTAAACTCGGCGCTCCAGATCGGAACCGCCCGCAGACTCCCTTTCCCAGACGTAGGTCCTCCGTTTCTGTGACATTCATCACAATCTCGCGGCGTTATTAATTTGCGCCGTGCGATTAATGCCCCGATCAAGCAAGTGATGATGACGGATTATCGAGAAGGTAACACCCACGTGCCGATTAGGCTGGTGTTCAGACGTCGTCCCCTAGCTCCGTCTGCGTTTAAGGTAATCATCGAGCCGATCTGAATCAGCCCCTGCTGCTGCCCCGAGGGAATACCTGACCCCAGAGAGAGCACTTGATTGCCCTATTAATTGATTGGTGCCGCTGAACTTGATGGACCGTCGGCTGCCGCTTAACCTAAACTCATTCACTGCGTCCTGTCTGCTCCCTGGATTCACGACACTGGAGGTCTCTCTCGCTGGAAGACGTTTGAACTTTTGGCCTTCCATCGATCCAAGCAACAGTTACATCGCCCTGTCAATTACAATGTAAATATAAAAGTCAACCTCAAGTCCTCGCCTTATTCCTCATGCCCGGTTCTTCCAACCATAACAAAGCTCAAGCATGAAGGTAAAGAGCCTTGCTCGGTAGCCCAACAGTGACAGCCCAGCTAGTGGTGGACCTGTCGATCAAGGGTCCCGAAGCCATGCAGCATCAACTCCACTAGACGATAAACGTAACTGTCGCACTGTTGTTCGTGTTCTGACTTTGCCTAGACAGTGGAGCTGTGGAAACGGACCTGGTGTTCAACCAAAGCTGGATGTAGAACAAGAGGTCGGAACCACGAGGTCAGGAAGTGGCATGTGTGACATCTCTTTTTGTTTATACGATCTCATACCACCGGACGGTGCTGTCCTGGGGAGAGGCGCGATGGAAGAGGAATATAGATTTCTATGTCGTATGCAAAGCTGTGTAAGGCGCATCAATAACGCAAGCGCTCCCAGGTCTCCAAAGTCATCACGTCGGGAATTTCACGCTCTCGTTTAAGCCGGGGGTTTTCCGACGCACGAGAACAGCCAATCAAACGCATCGCGTCGGCCCACATGCGTCCTCTGTGCGTCCTATGGACTTTTACAGATTAACAGCAAGCTTTGCAGCTCTCGGCTGAAGTAGACGTAGTCCACAACAACGGCCCGAGCCTCCTCCCTCAGCCGTGGCAGGATAGAGCAGCGCTCTGTGCCAGGACGGAATGGGGCTTGTGCCCAGTCTAAATGGCCGCATATTGGTTTTAGTGAAGCACTGGGAGCCAATGTCCTTAACATTGTCATTTGTAATATTCAGTGGGAAATGATTGCTGCCTGGGGAGGAATTTTCTCCTCGTACTCCATATTTCAGTGGTGTCTCCGTACAGCCATTCACTGCTTATTATTTTATTTTATAATGTTGCAGGGTAAATGAGGTAACCGCTGTTTTGCGTGTGCACGTAGAGAAAACGTACAGAAATCCATTTGGGTTTTCTTGGGGAACTCCAGGTTCACGAGTTAGTCGTAGGGTCGGTTTTTGCCACGTGCATCGTTGTGCTGGTTAGGCCCTAGCTCGTTATAAACCCGAACTGGATCAAGCCAGTGTTTGTCCTTTAATAGGAGTCATCCAGAATCCACTATTTGTGTTTGATTATTGTGTTTGTGTTTGTTATATTGTCATAAATACATTCATAGTTCATTAAACTACAAGTTATTTCTTTGCAAAAGCTTAGTATGTTTTAGGTTTTTTAGCACTATTTAAGGATCTGAGGTATCACGTTTGCAGACGTTCTCATCCAGATCCAAATTGCGGGGGGGTGAAGGATCTTGGTCAAGCACCCCACAGTGGTAGTGGGGTTTGATCTCTGGACCTTCTGATCCGTAGTCCATTACCTTAAGACTTAGGCAGCCCAGTCCATCTCATTACCCATCTCATTAATTGCAACATGTCTCTGTCCATATGGCGGTTAACGCGTAATAACGTAATGCCCAGCCTCTAAAAAGGGTTTAGAAGTTTTAGAAGTGCTCAGTTTCTTTTACTTTTCACCAGTAAAGCGTTTCCGTATTCCAGTAAAGCGCCGCGCCTGTGAAGCCGCCACTCATCCCTGCTCTCCTGTATGTTCTGGGTAACTGATTCGTTAATGAGCGTCATGTACAAACCGCTCTGCAGATTTAAGCAGAGTTCCATAAACGAAAACAGGACGCCCATTTGTTCTTGGTCTGTCGGCTTTGTACCCACTTTGAAATTTCTCGGTGGCTCCTGACAACGCCGCCTACGTCTGTTGCCTTTCTGCTTTCCTTTTGAGCGTTCAATCGGCGTGTGTTCCGAGTACGGCTCTGTAATTGCCCATAGGTACAGTGCAGCTGTGTGTGTGTGTGTGTGTGTGTGTGTGTGTGTGTGAGTGTGTGTGAGAGACAGAGAGAGCTAAGAGAGAAAAGTACAATGCTCAGGATGTTATCTTTCAGCAGATATGCCTGTAAGTGTGTTTGCGTTCCTGCATTAAGTGGGATGAAGCCGCATTAGCTGGGATAAAAGCATCAACTTATTGACAGAGCAGCAGTAGTAAAGGCTCTGCTCTAACACTAAAACCAACCGACAGGTGCAACGGACAGTGTTATGCTCGGAAATACCTTGGATCCCTGGATCTGATCACATATCGCCCGCCTAAACATTGCTGCAGACCAAGCACACCCCGTCATGGCATCAGCGTTCCCTCCAGCAGTGTCACGCCTCCCGTCCCGCTTCACAAACTGTCCAGGAACCGTTCACGGTGTTGACTTGGCCTCCAAATTCCTCTCCTCGCAACTAACAGGGTTGGAAGGGTCTGCTTCTAACGCCTGGGTGCGTATAGGACCCGAGACTCATTCGGAGTGGGATAAATCCACCCCTCCCTCACGCTCAGCATGTTTTCTCCAACCAATACATTGAGTTCGTGCCGTGACCCGCGTCTTATTATCTACGCCTGGAGTCTATTCGTGAGTTTTCTACAGTATGTACTGTACGTCACAGCGTGATGGACACACCGTCGTCCCAAATGCATGCCGGCAGGCGGATCGTTGGATTGCCGGGTCTAAATTGTTTCTAGGCGTTAATGAGGGATTCTGGCACGTGTCCTGTGATCCTGTGATCTCGAAATGTTGTCGAACGCGTAGAAGAATGCAGTCAGCGAGACTGCTCTGCGAGTGTGTGTTTCCTTACAACAAACGTCTCGGGGTTTTGATGCGTTGTGAATTGCAACGGGAGGTGAAGACGAGAGAGAGAGAGAGAGGCCTGTAGATGGACAGGGCCGAGGCAGGCAGGCTGACGGCACCAGCAGAGCGGAGCAGCACGACGGAGCAGACACTTTGAGTGGAGTGCAAATACAAGCCGGGCCTACCAAACACTCCTGTCATAGATATGAGAAACTCCAGCTCCACGTCTTCTTCCCCACACAAACACACAGAGACTCTCTTGTTGTCAGAGGAATGTTCCCCCCAACCCACCCCACCCCACCCCACCCCGACAGGTCCTGCTCTGTTTACCCCAGCTGCTCCTCTCGTCCATTAGCCCGGGCGTACCAAAGCCATGAAGGTATATTACGCGCTCCCAGATTTCGGTGAATCGTCCACGTCACAGATAGGCCGGCGTCTCAAACAGTACGTCCGCCAGCACCCTGTGGTCAGAGCCTGCCTAGATGACGTGTTATGCATAGAAAGGATGATTCAGAGCCTCTTATGGCGCTGCATTTTCACCAGGCAGCGCGTTACAGCGCTGTAATCTAGTCAAGTACAAAATTCACGGATTTGTAAGAGCCTCACAGGGCTTAGTTTGTTGGCCCTTAATAATGGTGGCAGTAAGGGCTCCGGTTATTAGCTCTAAGTGCAAAGTTTTGCAGCCGGTGCTAAAACAGGGCAATAACAAATCCCTGCATCTGTAGCCCAGCCCCGAACGCCGTTCCATAGTCACAACTGCTTAGTTATATCAGTTCTGGGCCTCCTGCGCTAAATGACTTATTGTAACGCTATAACTCCAATTCCAACAAAGTCGGGACGTTAAGTTAGAAGGTAAATAAAAACAGAATGGCGATGATTTTCCAGTCCTTTTCAACCCGCGTTCAATTGAATCGATTGCAAAGAGACGATGTTCAAACGGATCGACTTGATTGTTCTCACCTGTTCAGAATGTGATGCCTGCGAAAGAGTTGGGAAACAAACGATGGAAGAATGCTCAAAAAGCACCCTCTTGGAACGTTCCACAGGTGAGTGTCGTGTTTGGGTATGAAGGGAGCTTCCCCGAAGAGCAAAGAGTCCAACGTTTCTCAGAGAATCTGGAGAAATCTCTGCAAGTGAGCGGCAAGGCCGAAAACCGACATGTTCTGTTTTCATTTATGCTTCGCACCACGTCCCCAACTTCACTGGAACTGGGCTCGTACGTGGACGCAAGCGCTGGCCGTACTCGGGCAGGTCATGGACGATCTACAGATCGTTTAGCCCCACTCAGTAACTGTCAGTCTCAGTATATGTGTATCTGCGCTCTGACATGCTTTTTCATGCTCAGGGGGAGGAATATTTAAGCACACGCTGACACAGATCACCCCTTTACAACGTGGCGAGTGGGCCGTTTGTTTTCAGGGTGCTTAGAGCTTCCACACCCAGTGATCCATCTCCTGTACTGGGGCCTGCAGTGTCAGTCATAGAAAGGAGAGAGAGAGAGGAAGGCGTATTTTGGCAGAGCTCTGCCTGGAGATTTCAAGCCTGGAGGCAAGTGCTTTAAATAAACCAACACAAAGGCAGGCAGAAGTCTGCTGCGTCACCACGAGCAATTACAGGAAAGGAAACAGTACCGAGATTGATCTCGGCAAGGAAGCTCGCTTATAACGTCCAGTACGTCCAACAGAGGGCGCTGTTTTGTGAGCCGCGTTGGTCTTTAGCAGGGCTTCAGCAGGGTGAGCGGTGGAAGCGTGCACATGGACGTGGTTTGTGATGGATCTCTTCCCATGTGTTCACAGGTAGAATGTAAGAAAGCTCAGCCCAAGGAAGTGATGTTCCCGCCGGGCACACGGGGCAGGGCCAGGGGGCTGCCCTACACCATGGACGCCTTCATGCTGGGGATGGGCATGCTGAGTGAGTACTGAACATGCTCAAACACACACACACATACACGCTTTATGTTTAGGAAACACACTAGAGATTGTTTCTTGGTTATTTTACCCTATTTTAGTCTGCACTAGATGCTCCGGTTGTGCCTGTGCAGCAGCCGGGCAGGCCGGCGGCACCGCTCATAGGCCGCCCTTCATGGTGGCGGGCTAGCGAACTGCTGCCGCGCCGCCCGAAACACGGGCACCGTTGATTAGCGTGGCGCGCAAGTCATTTACCGATTGCCCGGGGTCGTCCCGAATGGAAATGAGCCCACTGAGGTGGCACCTGGCCCAGCAAGGCACGGCAAAGGCGTATGGCAGCACCCGCCGGAGAGCAGGCTGCATTACCAGCGCAAATGAGGAGGAAAATTGGGATAATGCTCTATTAGGGGCTCACCAATCCATCTGCCTGACCTCTGCTCTGCCTAATGACGGCTCCGGTGAATCTCAGGAGCTCTTCACCGCTCTGAAGCACCTACACTTCATCATCGTCAACCCCGCCCAACACTCACACACACACACACACACACACACAGTCACCGTGCACACATGCCGAGTTCAGTGGGTGGTCACGCAGAGGAGGCGACCCCGAAACGAGCGAGCTCGGGTTCCTCCGCTAGCAGCAGCTTGTAAATGGCACTGGTGCCACCTTCTCTCGCCAGCTCCTCTCCCCGCAATCTGGCCAGCCTGAACTTTTAACAAGCCGTGTGAACTTTTCCGAAGTCCTCATGGTTCAGCGCTCAGCTCAGAGGCGGAGGGAACGAGACAAACGGAGTGCTCATGTGAAAATATTAACTCCAGACTTATCCACACTTGCGCTTATCTAAATGAAATTTGAAAACGCAGGGCAGCGCGACATAACTCGGTGTAATTTGCATTCGAAGGGGAAAGGGTGGGGGGTGGGTGGGGGTGGGGGGGGTAAGGGAGCCGAAGATCAGGGCTCATTATTTAAGGAACTGTAGGTTCCCCTTCTACGCCGGATCTCATTAAAACTCCCTCCTTGCTTCCTTTGTTTACCACTCCTAATCGAACCATTTATCTTTATTGCGCCGTGCTGCATGTATGTTTGCTGAAATTAATACACATTTGAGCTGGTGCAGAGTATGGGTGTACCAGATGGATAATTGATTTTAAAGTGAATCGGAATCGTTCATCCATAAAATAGGTGCATTAGCATGCATATTAATAATCCGAAGAGGAGGGCTAGACGACAGAAGCTCAGCTCGAGCACCAGAGGATCCGACGAGCTTTATTTTACCCGTTATGCACCAGGCAGAGGTGTTTCGCGGCGGCTAAATAAGAGTGACCTTTCTGTTTGCTCTTCTCTCTCTGTCCTACTGCAGCGTCCGTCGTGTTCATCCGTGACCGATAAACGCTCAGCGACGAGCGGTCGAGTTTTCCATTTTCATTTCAGACCCCGCGCGCTAAGAACTCGATCCGGAATGCGACGATGCGTTCAAAGCCAAAGCGTCCCGAAACGTTTGGGCTGTCGGCCGGTTTTTGGTCAGACCCCGAGGTGTGCATCGACAGTTTTAAAAAGCGGTGCTGTCACGTCTGTTATGGGAAAGGGGCACCCGTCAGAAGAGATTTACGACCCTTTGACTGACCAGCGATATCGCCAGACCTCAATCCCATCAAAAGTCGTGGGATTATTTGAACTCTGAAATTGAAACCCGCAAACTCAAACCGAATGGCTCTCAGTTAGTGGATTGATGAGCAGGAACTCATCACTCTCAAAGCGCCCACTAAACCATTACGGGCAAGATGGAAGCTGTTACCGCGACGTGACCCCCTTTTGTGTCGGGAAAACGGAAGATGAAACTGAAGCATTTGTATTTAGGGGGAGGTTTTGACCCCGTACGATGTCCGTCTTCTGGTCCCTCTTGTTTGTTTATGGGCTGTCAGGCTGTATGAAAAATATCGCTGTAGGTGCGAAGACTGATGAACCTACCGTGGAACCACATTTCACAAGTGCGAGTTCCACTCAGGAACCTTAAGCCGGGAGCCGGGAGCCGGGAGCCGGGAGCGAGAGCTATACCCCTCTAGGCCCTACTACCCTATGCATTTGTCCAAAGTGTGAATTCTGCTCGCCATTACACCCCTAGTTTGTGCAAACTAAAGAACCTAAACTAACACGGTCCGTCTATTTCCAGACCAAAATTCGGTACCCCCGTTTAGCCACCCGACCTACTGCAGCACCCTGGAGCGAGGCTCTTAACGCTGAACTGCTTGGATCTTGCAAGGCGGCATTATTTGTGAGTCAGTCTGGATAAGATTTGTACATTTAAATGCCTAAATTGGCCGAGCCGTCGATGTCTGGAGACGAGCGGCGAGTTCAGACACTTTCATTTTCACAGAACCGACTTTCCGAGCTGCATTTCCCTCCCTTTCTTAATCTCTTATCTAGCCGTTTAAAGGCTTCAGAAGCCCGTTCGGAAGGACGCATAAATCAGACTCGTGTCTCGATGATCAGCCGTCTCTGGGATTTAAATGAAACTAGGTCCGGGGCTCAATATTCATCAGACAAACATGTCAGCTTAGCTTCAGCCTCGAGATTGGACGCGTCCCTCCGTAGCACAGCGCTGACTGCTCTGCCCTTTCCGCTAATGCTGCGCCTACAATTCGCTTCCGCTGACCCGAGACCAATTTTGCGATTCATTTTCTATTGATTGTAGCCAGGCTTTGATTAGCTGAGATTAATCCGGAAAGGGCAGCTCCCAAGCGGAAGCTTTAAATGGACCGGACAGCCCCAACCCTCCCCGCTCCCGCCCCGAACCCCAGCAGGCGTATTAGTCCGTATTTTGCTCTGGGTCATGCAGATCGCCTCTCTATGGCCTGTTAGCAAAACTGCACCCGTAGTCACATCTGTTCCTCTGTCGGGTGGGGGGATTGGAGGGAGGGAGGGCGGGGGGGGGGGGGGGGCCCATTTTAGCCAATTTCGCACCCTTGCCCCACAATTAAATGTCAGCGGTTCCAGCCCGAGGCGAACACAGACTAAACGGCATTTAGGGTATTTTTAGTGACACTTCTCTCTGTCCAATCCGCCTGACTAATCGATGCTGTTTTTAAAAGTTTTTTTTAAATTATTATTATTTATAATCCAGCACGCGCGTGGTTTGGATGCTCACGTCGGCGGCCCGATGAATATGAATGCTGCCACTGTACATATCCAGAGTGTGCCGCGTGCATTTATGAAGTGCCGTGTTTTATGAGCCTGTCTGCCAGGATTTATTTAACACGCTTCAGAGCTCGGCCTGCGCGCCAAAGTTTTTTCTTTTGGACAACACAAAATCAATAACGCGCGCTAATAAAAAAAAATAAAGAAACAAAAGAGTAATAAAACAGCCGACTTTGCCGGAGTAGTAACACAGAGAAGCGTGCTAAGTCTCTGAGCGGTGCCAGTCGAGGGGAGCAGATGGTGCAGAAATTCCCTCGCGATGCCTTCTGATTGAAGCTCGCCACGTTTGCTTGCAAACATACCGTTTGGAGATGCCGCGGATCGTCTGGGCGCGCTTGCCAAAGCCGACGCGCGGTTGCTGAAAGCTTCGATTTCTTATCGGCTTCATGTCCACGCAGCAGTCCGGCGGAAGACGTTGATGCATATTTATTGACTCGGATGTTGTTAGTGTTTTTTTATTTTTGTTTTTTCCGGCTTCTGGTTTCCCTCGAGACTCTCACGATATTTCCGCGTGCGTCTTTTCGTTACCGCCTTCACCTCGGACTGCTTAATCGAGAGCCGTTCTGACACAGCCGCTCAGTCGTCACCGCTAGATGATCAGGAGAAGGAATAAAGAATGGCGGCTCACCTCACTTACTCTGCACGGCCAGGTCTCAGTAAACTCAATTAGCTCTTCTTTCTTCTCTGTCCTTCAGGTTACCCAAACATTGTGGCGACATACGGCCGTGGATACACCGGATTCGCTCCAAGTTATAGCTACCAGTTTACCGGTAAGTGTCCTTCTCTAGCTAAAGTCCTAAAATATACACATGTACCGTGATTAAGTGTCAAGGATCATGTCTGGTAAACAATTAAGCGGCGTTGCTGTGTGTCAAGAATGGTCTGAACGAGCTGAAGCATGGGATTTAGTGTAAATACATTTTATTTATATATATATATATATATAGGCAGAAAAAAATACCGATGCTGTGCAGTGTCAGCTGTTTGACAGCTGTTCTCCGTTACACTGAATTTAAAATCATGGTTTACTTCCATTAGTACCAAACGCTAGAAGTACTTCAGGTATTGAGCTATTGACCGAAGGGTTCAGGGTTCCACTCCCAACACTGCGTAACTGCCGCTGTCGAGCACTTGAGCACGTGACCCTTTTCCCAAGTCTGCCTGGGTAAGATTCTGCCGAATGCTGTAAATGTAACTTTAGTTTACGTTCTATTCATGTTATAATAAGCTCGAGCGACGACTTTAAGAGCTACGCTGCTGCAAATCTGTGCGTTGGGTTCGAACGCTGGGATCTTAGTTCTTACACCTTAGACAGAATTCCATGTGGTGCTGTCACGACGGGCGGAGAACCTCAGGGCAGCAGCGCCGGTGTGTCCATATGGTGTGTCCGGTAGCCTACAGGTTAAGGTCCAGGGTCCAGACCGCCCCTGTGCCAAGTCCACGAGTGCGTGACTGCGTCGTAAGACTGTATCAGTTGTGATCCACCCTGGATAAGGGCGCCTGCTTAGTGCAGCAAATGTTTTCATTTGCGTTAAAAGACGTGCCGTTGGATCAGGGGAGAGCCCGGACCTTGCGTCAGACCATGCACATATACACCTGGCCAACTGGGCCGTCATCCACCTGTCCGTCTGCTGCTCCGTCTGTCAGCAGCCCGAAGTGAAATAGGAACCGTTTGACAGCAGCTCAGATCTTCGGTAATGGCTTTTCTCGAGTGTGTTTGCGTCTGGGTGTGTTTGTGTTTCTGCAGGAAGGATGTTGAGGATTCTGATTGATACTGGCCTTAGCGTCTCACGTTCAGGCTTAATGATTTATAGGAGCTGCCAGAGGCTGGAAAGCCTCCCAATAAGCCTGCGTCTGGTTTCTCTTAAGCTTCGGAGCTGTCACACATTTTCATGTTTACATTCCAGACTGTGAAACACGGATCAGCACAAACCGTCTGACACGCAGGCTAAACGGTTCAGCTCTCGGCTCCGAACGTGACAAACTCCACTCAAGTCATCAAAGTAAAAGACTAATTGCACACTTTAGCTCTCCGATTGACCCGAGCAATTAGGACCTCGCTCTTCTTCGAGCTTCTGTCTGTCTTGCTGCCTGAGTGAGGTTAATTGGAAACTCTTTCAGCGCGGCGTGCTGTAAAGAATTCATGAAGGGCAAAAAATCCTCGAGACGCACATCGATTGTTTCGTCTCGGCCGTTTAAAAGCAAAGCGGAATGTGGAATTTTATATCCGAGTCGACGCCGAGTGATGGAGGGAGGAACCGGGGACGAGGCGAGAAGCTCTAGGCGGAGGCGCGAGCGAAACACTAAAACGTTCCGGGCAACCGTACCTAAGCGTAACGTTACTCATTCGTACTCAGGCTTGACCCGTATCTGTAATAACGCAGCCATCAGTCAGTCTCTCTGATCATGGCCCGTCGTAAGGGCCCGTCGAGGTGATCGTTTTTCAGCACTACTACACTACCTGTGTGAAATGGCTCACAAATGGCCGCCGTGGGCATCCCCCCCCCCCCCCCTTCCCTCCCCCGCGCCCCTTCTCCGACACTTATGAACGAACCGCGTGCCGGAGCAGGACCGGCAGGATCACATTAGCGCGGGGGCGTCGTTACCGCCGTCCACAGCCAGCCCCAGCAGCCCTCTTTATTCCCGTTCTGCTTTAAACAGCAGTTAGGCCCCCATTAGTCCTGCGCCCGACTTTATTTGCCTCCAAACACTTTGAAAAGATGAAAAGTGCGCAGCGTAAGAAGTGCTGCCCCCCCCCAGGGAGACCTGCTCTCTCTTTTTCTGTCATTATGCCTCTCGTTCTTCGGTGCCGGTCTCACTGTGAGTCTTTGTCATTCCCTTCATGTCCTTAAGTATGCTAAGCCGCACACACTCAATTTAAAGGTGCGGTTCAAAGGTCCGAAAAGGGAAACGCACCAACGTCGGGGCATGACATCGTGGGCAGCGCGGGGCCTGGGTTACAGTCTGTAGGTATTTCCCTCTGGAGGCTCTGGATAAGGGTATGCACTATCTTTTTCTAAAAGTTGGCGGAGAGACAGATGGGCGATGGTCTGACTTCAAGGAGTAGATCAGACTCAGCATTTAACGTTTTAATTCTCGGTAAGCCGTGCAGATAAAGTTTATGGGTGGACTGTGAAATTAAGAGGTGTGTCCACATTGACAGCGAACAGAAGGAGCATCAACACACACACACACACACACACACACACACACACACACACACACAGAGGCATCTCCTTGAATGAGGCTTAGAGGGAGCGCTTTGAAACAAAATGAACTCCAGTCCTTTTAGCGAAGTCAATTTCGAACTCAGCCAAATCCTCTCTATAGACGCTCACCTTCTCTTCTACAGCAAGGTCAAGAAAGGAA
>JAUZST010007446.1:3442-14171 GCA_034779995.1 Parotocinclus haroldoi | reverse complement strand
AAAAGAAAATATAATAATAATATAATATTATAATATAATATTCATTATTATTATATTATATATAATATATTATATAATAATATATTACATAATATAATATAATTATATATTATATATTATTATATATATTATATATAATATATTCATTATATTTATTATATTTTCATTTTTTCAGAAGATCCCTTTGATATTCTTTTAATTAATGTCATGAAGTTCACACCTCTGTGGTTGCCAGGTTTTACTTGGGAAATTATTTTATTTTATTTTTTTACTTTTGCAGCAGTGAGTCAATTGAAACATTCATTAGTCTGTACCTCTTAAAATAAAAACAGATAAAGCAGATCTGGCTCAGTGAGTAAAACATCATAATTACTTAAACTGTTAAGATACCATAATAATAACACTGATAATAATCATAATAATAATTACAGTTGACATATCGTACTGTATATAGCTCCTTTTAGAGACTCAATCTTGATATACATGAACACAAAAGAAAATAAAATAGGTGGCATATTGGGATTACAGGGACAGGAAACAGTGAGTAAACAGATGGGTTGAGATTTAAATAAGATCAGGCTTCTACATTCTCTGAGGGTCTTAGGGCTGTGGCACTAAAGGATCTGGCTCCAAGTGTATAGAGTTTTGTGAAAGTGATGGTAAAAAGGACATGTCGGAAGATCCTCATAAGTGGGCTGGTGTGTAGAGATGAAGGATTTTAAAGATCAGTCTGGCAGCACAGTTTTGTTTGCACTGGAGTTTTTAAGGGACTTATTCAGACGACCTGAGAAAAGTGATTTGCTATCAAGACATGATGCGATTGAGCATGGAGTGCCAGAGACAGACTTCTATATATACAGTGCTCACAAAAAATGTCCAAAACTTGCGTGTTTGGTTAATTGGTGTCTCTAAAGTAGCCCTTAGTGTGTGCGTGTGTGTCTGTCCTATGATGGATTGGCACTTTGTCTAGGATTGTTCCTGCCCTTGCACAGGCTGGCCCGACCCCATGTGGATTAAGCAGAAGATAATGGATGGGTGGATGGATGGAAGGAAAAATGGATGGAATATGTCCCCTTGTCTTCATCAGTGCTTAACCTTAGCAGGAGTTAAAAGCCTTATGCACACTTTTAAAACACACAGACAGAAATCCTTCCCCAGATATACAGAGGATGTGGAAGTCGACTATCTAAGCTTGCACAAACATTCTGCTTTGCGTCTTCTAAAAAACAATTTACATATCAAAGTTCTGATTAAAACTTCTGAAATGTTCCAGCAATGCTTAACCTTAGCCTTTAATGAAATGTCTGTGAGATCTGATTGCTAAAAATAAGCCTAATATTTTATCAACCCTGCCTATGCTGCCTCTGATCATCCACTCCAGTGAGCCGAGGGCACAACCAGGTGCACATGCCATTTGGAAGGAGCAACAGATAGGATATGAACATCTCTGTGCACCCAACACCCACTTCCACGAATGTAAACCTGATGTGTCGGGTATTTCAGGGAATGCTGGCATGGCATGTAAAAATGATGGCTTCCGGCTGCATCGTCAAGCATTAAGAGCTCAGATAAGTCACATCTAAAGCTGACAGAAGGCCATTTCAATGCATAAACACTTCTGTTTTCACAGAGCTAGCCATCAATTTACATATTGAGCACGCCGGCTTCCTTTTTATTTTTCTCTGCCGCAAATGCACTTTATCCTTTCCGGGGTTATGTTTGTTTATTGATTGATTTATGTATTTATGAGCAGGAAGTGCAAAAAGTCAGACAGGAACGTGAGGAATATGCTGATGTGCAAATTTCAGTTCAGCAAAGACATTTGCATGCAGATTTGTCTTGGGCAGCTTCAGTGCACTTGTGAGGGCTGGCATTGGCACAGCACTGAAGAAGAGCATCGGCTCCATCTGTGCTGGGAACACAGGTGCCTGGTAGGCATCACACAAGCTTATCTGGTTCCAGCCTTTGTGGAAAAGGCCATAGGGAGAGCAGAACTTCAGATCCAGCATTCAAACACAGAGCTGTCTTTTAACAGAAGTGTAAAATGAAGTACTAGCTAGCAGATTTGTTGTGCTTTTATGAGATCTAGAAGCAAGCGTAATCTCATAACATACGGGGCAATTGGAGCAGGTGTGGCTGCGTTACAAATCCATATCTATGTAAACAGATGTAAGAGGTACAAAGTGTGAAATCGGTTTTGTCGGTTTCAGCTCTTTGTCATTGCCCGAGGCAAGTGCAAGATTTTATCATGAAAGCAACACCACCAGGACTGTCTCTAAATAATGATTCAATTAAACATTCCCTAGTAGCCATCTCTGTTACCTTGGTATTTGGCATATTCACATGAGCTTTGCTAAGCTTGGGCTGTTTCTGTATGATCTCAGCCTCAGTTTTGCTGGTCATGGTCACTTTAGGAACAGGTTGAGAAGGTCAGACCAAACCTCTTCAGATGTGCCCAAGCCAACTGTGCAATATAATGCCTTCAGCTGGTCCTGGGTCTCCTCTTGGAGCTTAAGCCTAGAGAGACATGTGAGATGCCGAGATCACCTCAACTGGTTCTCCTTGATCCAAAGGAGCAGCGGCCAGAGGTGGTACAAGTACACATGGTCTTTACTTAAGTAAAACCACTACAATTATGTTCAGAAAATACTCAAGTAAAAGTTAAAACCTTATTTATATACACTCACTGACAAAAATAAACCTTTAAATTGTTCTTCAACATAGCCAGAATTCGCAGTAGTCTAAGCGCTAAAGAGTGTTTTCGACTGTCAGTGATATACTTGACAATGTCACCTTGCACATAGTTAAAACAATAATTTTGATATTATCGTTAACAGCACGTATCGCAAACCCATTCTCCATCCAATTATCAATTCCCTGTCTGACCCACATTTATTTCCCCTCTTACTTTTACGTTGGATAAACCCAGGACCAGCAATCACTTTTTTTTATGAGAGAATGGACATCTTTATGCATTCCTGGGGAATCTTCATGTGCAGTCAGCTTCTGCCATGATTATTACACCGTAAAACACATTAGATATGAACCTGAGGGCTAGCACAATCAGGGAGGCTGTTGTAAAAAAAAAAAGATCCTGTGAATGATGGTTCGTCCATAAGCAGCCTCTCCCTCCCTGTACTCATCCCTCCTCATCTTCATCCACCTCAGCCACTCCAGTGTCCACAGGATTAAAGTAGGTGCTGGCAGGTGAGTTAATTGATGAGCGGTAACTCCGGCAACACTGCTCCTGCAGGAGTGCCGGAAAGTCGAGATCGCGGAGCAGATTGCAATCATGGGGCCCCAATGAATGACTTTGATGAACTTCCCCTGACATGTTGGGATGGGTTTGAATGATTCGATAAAAGCCTAGGCCCTCTCTCTGCTCTCAGCTGGACTCAAAAGGGTGTGTAATCAATCCTCCCAGTCTAATTTTGAAGTAGCTAGGAGGGGGTTAGATGAAGCCCATCCTTTGAGGTATGGGCTCGAGATGGACGGGACACATCAAGGCTGTATCCCAGTCTGCCAGACTGCTCGCATTTACTCACTGTCATCTTGCTTTTCTCTAGGCTTTCTCCTGCTGCATGCTGGGACTTCCTGACTGCTCCTTTATCAACACAAGGCCAGGTGCATCCTGGGTTCTTCACGCTGGGCATTTATCGATGCCAGGGCAGTGGTATTGAGGGCTGATAGATCAGAGGAACCCTAGGAAGGAGAATCAGTTTGGCCATCTGTAGGGACGCCGCACCCTGTCACATCAAAGGAAAAGGTACCAGGATGCAGGCATGAAATCTTGTCGAGAGGAAAACCTAGTTAAAGAGTATAATCCTGAACATCCAATGATATGTACAGTTACTACTAAAGTACAACTACTCTTTTCAATGTTTCAAATGATCAATGTCCGACCCTTAAGGACCATCAATCGTAACAAAATATCATAGAAAATAAAAAGCTGCTAACATTTAACTTTAAATGGATCGTTTAACTCTGGACTTTCAGTTGTAAAATCACAATTTTAAAAGTTTAGCATATCTATTTATGGCATAATTTAATGTTTTATTTGTAAAATATAATTTAATTTCATGAATATAAATATACTTTGGGCAGCACCGTGGTCCGGTGGGCGGCACCGCTGCCTCACAGCAAGACGTTCCCGAGTTTAATCCCAGGGTGGAGCGGCCTGGGTCTTTTCTGTGTGGAGTCTGCATGTCCTCCCTGTGTCTGCATGGGTTTACTCTGGGTACTCCGGTTTCCTCCCATACCTGTTAGGTTAATTGGTGTCTCTAAAAGTGGCCCTTGTGTTTGTGTGTGTCAGTGCGCCCCACGATGGATTGGCATCCAAAACTATCGAGTTGCTGGGTGGGCACCAGCTGGCCTGAGAGCCTGTGGGGATTATGCAGAAGATAATGTATGAATAAATTTACTTTGTTCTAACTGTGTACAGCTATACAAAAGAATAAGATCTGTGTTGATACTTTTAGGACAGGGACGGAAAATGAGACACAATATGGAAAAAATGAAAGTTGAACCTACCTAATGAAACTACTAAAACGTACAAGCACCATACCAGATTCACCTTTATATAGCTGAAAGGCCCAAGCACCGTTCATTTGACAACTGTGATGTCCTAGTAATAACACCATGCTAGCTTTACCTTCCTAAAGGTTTAAAGTTCTTAAAGGCTGATTTGCCTGGAAATTAGTGTACCAAAGTGAACTCATTCTCTCTTGGTTGTGTGTAGCCAGCAAAGTAGACTTATTCGTGTTTATATTCCATTGTTCACGTTCTACAATGTGTGAATGTTAAATCTAGTGTTCGATACATGTTTTCTGCTGTCTTTCTGACAATCATTGCAATAGAAATGGACTGATCGACCGACCAGTAACCAGTACTGGCCAATTTTCAGTGTGATCGGCTGTGACCAGTGATTGACCGATCAGTGGTATATACCGAAGTTTGCAATGAGTAATAGCTGTGTTGCCAGTGACTAAAAAAGCTGGTGAGGGAATGGAGAGAGGTGCAATCCAACAACCCCTTCTATCTTTTTTAGCAATTTGGTTTTGTATCCTGTGATACATAAAAAAAATCAGATCAAGCAGGAAACTGCAGTCGCTGCATCTCTAGCTTGTACTCAGCTGTCTTGTGAAAATACCCTTTATATTTACATTGCAGAAGCACAAAAGACTTTAAGACTGTAAAAATAAATACCTGGTCAATTAACAATAAACATTAAACCATTAATTAGATGCCGCAGACGTGAAGGTATACACATAGAGGATGCAGAAGCGGAAAATTAGAAATGTTTAACCACATAAATGTAAAAAGCTCAGGCTATAAAGCAAACGAGAGTTCATGTCAGAACTCATATCATCTCATGTCGGAACAGATAACTGTGAAAAGCTCTAATATGCCATTAGAATACTTTTTCAACTTTTTCATTAGCGGAGAATAGGACAAAGAGTTAAGCGTGTCCTGAATGGGACACCAGTTGGAGGCAGAGCCAGCAGGGATCGCCGTTGCAGCGCTGAGGGATTATCAGAGGATCTGGCTCTTACCTCTGAGCCACATGGACTTCTGGGCTAAAACAATGGCGATTGTTTGAGAAGGTACCCCAGCATTTTTGCAAGTTATATTACATTTTAATTAATGAGTAACACAAAATGTACTTTCAAACAGGTTTTCTGAGAAAGTAAGAGTGCATTTACAGTACAGAGACAACACTGAGACACCTACATATTACACCTATAAAAATAATTAAATCCTATGCCTAAATACATAGGCATTTAGTTGCATCTGTAACAGTTTCCACTCTCGTGAGAAGGATTTCTATAAGAATTTAGACTGTGTCTGTAGGAATTGTTGAGTATTTGGGACGTAATGCTGGCTCACATCTCACACATGTTCGATGGGTTTAAGGCTCTGTTCTCCCTCTAATGAAGTACTCACCAAATGTACCAAATGCTTTTATGGACCTTGCTTTGTGTAAGCTGGATTGTACAATTGTACTAAATGGCTTGGTATGCTCAAGCATCAGGCTTTCCCTTCATTGGAACCAAAGCCCATAAAAACAACCCTATTAACCATCCCCCACCTAACTTTACAGTTGGCACAATGTTCACCTGACATTCAACTCTATTAGATCGCCAGATAGAGAAGCGCAAGTCGTCACTCCGCAGGACACATTTCCACTGCTCCAGTCCAGTGGTGATGTGATTTACACCACTCCATCTGTCACTGTGCGATGTAATGTTGAGATACGCTTGCTTGGCCATGGAACTCCATGCCATGAGACTTTTGTTACAGAGCGTTTGTACTGTTAAAGCCAGAGGAGGTTTGGAAGTGTGCATTTGGTCAGCAGAGCAGCACTATTCGCCTCAGTGCTCAGCGAGTGCGTTGCTGTGGTTCTTTAACGCTTGCAGCTTTTTAGTGTTAGCATGGAATATCAACGAGGGAAGGAATACCGACTTGTTGGATTGGTTCTTTCGTATTTCGTGTTGTAAAAGCAGACTCCAGGTTCTTGATCATATACATGTATATGTGGCAAAGGGAATGACTTAAACACCTGAATTCAGTGATTAAGAGTCACATCCCAGTACTTTTGTCCGTGCACTGTAGCTCTGGGGGACGAAGAACCAGACGGCAGCCAGGCACAGAATGTCTTAGGGTGGCAGTGCGGCGCTCTTAATCCATTCAGTGCTGCTGTAATGACATTGTGGATATCAGTGAGGGAGGGCATTCATTAGTGTGCAAGAGATGCTTAGCAGGGAAATAACTTGAAATGTGCTGTTGAAGAGCAAAGATGTTTTTGCCTCAGGGCAAGGCAATGATTAACTAAGAGCTAGTTGGTTTATTGTGAGGTGTCAGACCGAATCTACTGAGAATTGCACAGCTACATTTGGATTCGACGCATCTAACTGGGCTCTATGAGCAATTTAATGTGGAACTTCATGAGAGTCTCCTAGGATAACAATTTTATTTCATGATTAGCACTGATATGCACGGTTCCTTAGGCTCTTCTCAGGTCTGTGGTTAAAAAAAGAGATCATTCTGACAGTGACTGTGCAGGAACTTTCCCGACAGAGACACAGAGACTATGAATCATGCGGACAAAAAATGGATCGTAACTTTACAGCCTACATCTGTTCCAGTCAAATCAGGATGGGTCTGTTCACTATGGAACTAGCCATGTATTTAATCTTTGAAAGATCACAATTAAATTTTCCACTCAATATGTCAACAAATTACATCATTGTAAACAGCATGGCTACTTTCTGGCTAAAAAGAACATGTGAACATCAATTGTAACTGTACACACAGTCAACCTCTGGAAAAATGGATTCAAATGGTGTATACTGGGATAGCTAAGGCTTCGTTATTTTATTTTACATGAGGGAATCATTTTGTCCTTGCTGTGATACAGGTATAAGAAATTAAACATCATTATGTTCTGTAAAACAGGCTGTTGATTAAAGTGGACAATACCCTGGGCAGCATGGAGGCTCGGTGGGTAGGTTAACTGGTTACGCTGCATTTTCATTGACTTGAGTGTGCATATATATCTGACAAGTCTTGAATTGGTTTTTGAATAGTGATAGTGATGCTAATAGAAATAATAATTAAACCAAATAAACAAACAACTAGAGCCTTTGCTCTTTTCTCTAATGATCAGGACCCCCACAGGACCAGCACATATCAGATAATATTTGGGTGGTGGATCATTCTCAGTATTGCAGTGATACCGATGTGGTGGCGTTGTGTTAGTGTGCGTTGTTCTGCTATGAGTGGATCAGACACAGGAGTGCTGCTGGAAATCTATGGTTAATGGACTTTTTCGGTCCAGTAGTGAAAATGAAATGTTTAAATACTCCAGAAGCACTGATCCAGTCATAGCAGGACAACACATCCCCACCACCATGTCGATGTCAGTGCAGTGCTGAGGATGATCCACCACAAAAATAAATCACTGCTAAAAAAAATAAGGGGTATTTCATTAGAGGATATTTCATTGAAATATGTTTTCCAAACAGATGGACTACACTCTGTAATTTTAGAACTAAAAAGTGCTTTTATTCCTTAAGTGGACCTGGTCAGATAATACAATGAGTGTAAAAACAGTGAGGTGATTGGTGAGTGCATGTTGTCTAAATAAATTAACAAATAAAATAAGAGGGATTGTTTGTCCTAAAACAAATGGCTAGCCACTTACAATCCAAGCATTTTAAACAATTTTATATACAAATGCAATCAAAACGATAAACTTTCAGCCCCCGACTACCAACGGTTAATAACAGAACCCCCCCCCGCCTCCATTCAGCTTTGAGTTATGTTTCTTTGTTCCAGTAAAGCACTTTTTATTGCTTTGCAAGGGAATCTACTATCCAAGTAGTGCAACCACATTTGTAATACATCTGATTAAAACTTAGTGAGCTAAAATTAGCTTAGCACTGCACTTTTTAAGGATTGTTTCAGCTTAATGGTAAAACAACATCACCGCATAGCTGTCCAGCTCTGGCATTTTGTCAGTGCTAAAAAACAGAATTCATGTGTAGGTGGTTTGAGGAAACAAGCTAATGTTGATACTTGTTACCTTTTCTGAAGGAACTGTCAGTAGTCCTGTCCTCATTATTGTACTTTTTACATGGATGATGCATTTGGCGTGGTCCAACACAATGTACATTAAAATAAACAATGATCTGTGTTTAACGTATTGGGTGTTGTAAAAAGCTACACCAGTTTGCATAAAGATCAATTCTTAGTTTTTTATTTAGGCAGATTTTCTGTCGTGCCTGTGCCAGTTCCCTATATTAAAGGAATTTTGAAATCCAGAAGGTGGAAGCCCCTGGCAAGGCAGAACACACCAATGGATGAGACAGATGGTACATTATGCTGACAGCTGGAATATGCTGAGAATGTTCAGCCTCATCAGTGCTGTAAAATCAAACAGCATTTTGAAGTCTCCAATCAATTTATTGGTAAGCACTGTTTAATGACTAAGTGATCAATGCCCATTCATGTGTATTAATTAGATTACTGTATAAAAAAGCTCATTTACTAAGCATTTGAGCTTCATGCTTTTGGTTGTGTTTTGAGTCCACTAAATAGTCTCTCTATATATAGTGCACTGCTAATAACGAGGGAGTTGGGATGCTTATGAGGGAGTAGGGATCTATCTCGCGCACAGCCATTTTTCATCATGGAATCTCCTTAAAAACTAAAACTGTTTCCAAAACATGGAGAGCAAAAAATAACTATAATAAAATAAACAATCCCCTAATTTTTGTAAGCAAAAAACGTACTCACCCAAAACTCAGCATGAAGTTCTCTGTAGGTAGGAGCGTAAAAGGTCAGACCTTCAGAGGACTCACATTTGCGTGTGACCAAAGCGTGCAAATGCATAAACTCGTGATTGCACTGGACAACATGTTGACATTTTCATTTGAAAAGTTTTGCTTCCTGAAAAAAAATGTGTCAGTCTGAATAAAGTGGCATTACCAGGACACCTTTTCGGGCACAAGCCCTGAATGTTTTGAGTATAAATAAAGTAAAAAAATGAGATCTAGCATGACTTGCATGTCATATTTAACATTAAGGTCTTTAATGTCTTTCATTAAAATCCAGTTCAGAAAGCAAACTTTCCATTGTCCAGCATTTTGTAATGAGGAGATGGCAGCATATATTCAAAGCTTAAAAGTTTTTTTTAGCAACTGTCAGATTAAACTATGCATTATGCCTCTGTTAAGCCACAGGGAGTGTAAGATTGTAAAGGAAGGCAACTTACTTCTTCACAAGAATCCTGTGGCAGCTGAAAGGAATAAAATCAGCAGCCTTCTCCTGCATCTCCCCCACAGAATGAAACCACTGAGCTCTTTTTTCATCGCTTGTGTTTATGGGTTCAAGTTGTGTTTATTTTAATTGGCACAATGCACACGCGATAGCATGAGCATGCAAACAAACATACCCGCATGCAGGCGTTTCAGCACTTTATTTCCTTTCGGGCTGCTCTAGACTTGAGCTGATGTAAGGTATTTCCAGTAATATCCTCTGCACTTCTCCCCAGCTCCTACTTTACAAGAAAGGATGCCGTTAAATAAAAAGCTATGGGGGCTCACAGGACTAGAATGGTAAGGATTTGATTCCAGATGAAGTGTCCCGGGGAGGGTGTTTATCCCAGAAAATGAATGGAGATCATTTCAAGTTTGAGTGGTCTGCTCCTCTCAACAAGGAGCAATTTGAGAGACGACTGGCCAGACAGAAAGCGATGACGTTTTCATCTCGGTTCTTTATGCCTGCTCATCTTCAGCCTGTCACTTGGACAGTCTGTGCTAGTTTAAAGATATCAGAGAGTTAGCATCATCCTGTCCCTGTATGCCCTTGAAATGAAGTATCATCGCGTAAGCCCCGGAGGTACCTGCATCCAGCCACTCAGTTAACAACCCAACACTGCTCAGCACGCCTTCCTTAACCAGTTGCCCTTTGCTACATAGGACTGCTCTTATCAGTCCATCAGTAAAACAAAGCCACTAACTGTGTACACAACCTTTCAGGGCAGAAACATGTTGAGAACGCTGAAACACACAACTTGAGATAAGAGTTCTTTTGAGTGCTGTGTATTAATTAGATTACTTTATCCAATAAAAAAGCTATCATTTACTAAACATTTGAGCTTCATGCTTTTGGTTGTGTTTTGAGTCCACTAAATAGTCTCTCTATATATAGTGCACTGCTAATAACG
>JAUZST010007445.1:0-14172 GCA_034779995.1 Parotocinclus haroldoi | reverse complement strand
AGAAAGCATATTAGTTCTACTTCGATATACAACCAGTGACCTCACGTTTGTTGTGCAAGAAGAGGAAACAGCCTGAGCACTTGGCTAAAAGGTACATGGAGGACAATGTCATGTGTGGTCAATTAAAAATAAGAACTCTTAAACCTGCATTCAGCCACAAGACTAGTACCACACTGGCCAGTACTGACACCATCAGAGAAACAAAGCCTGAGGCAGATAGAGATGACAGTGGTTTGATAATATTTATTACAACACACTACACAGAAAACCCTTGTTCACTGTGCTCAAACAGTTCAAATGAACAGTAACCATCACTATAGTGAACACTTCAGCACATATAACAGGTACTGTCTTTACAAACCACAACATAGACACATGGATTTACTTCAATAAGGTATACTTCCTAGCTTCTACACTTCTTCACTTTGTTCATGTCCTTTACTTTAATATCTAAGGGTCAGAACCCTCAAAGGATCAGCACAGATCAGGTACTATTTGGGTGGTGGTTCATCGTCAGCATTACAGTGTCACTGGAGTGGTGGTGTGTGGGGCTGACTGGATCAAACACGGCAGTGCTGCTGGAGTTTCTAAACACTCTATGAGACACAGCTACTACATTGCTCCACCTTGTAGATGTAAAGTCAAGACACAGCAGCTCATCTGTTCCTGCACAGTCCTAATCTGTGCTCACAGAACAC
This sequence comes from Parotocinclus haroldoi, assembly GCA_034779995.1. Taxonomy (NCBI): domain Eukaryota; kingdom Metazoa; phylum Chordata; class Actinopteri; order Siluriformes; family Loricariidae; genus Parotocinclus; species Parotocinclus haroldoi. Next base: position 13,474 of record JAUZST010007445.1, on the reverse strand, counting down.
TACCACGTCAGTATTGCTGCAGTACTGAACATAGAATGATCCACTACCCAAACACTGCCCCCAACCCCCAAAAACATAAATTAAAAAAAAAAACACCAGTTGAAAAAAAAAACCGTTAAACAAACTACAAGTCATACTGAGAACAATACTCAGAAAAATATTTACATATTTAACTTAGGATCCTGTCAGAAAGTACAGTATAAATACATCCCGAACAGCGCATTGATCTCTCCCGATTAGCTACGAAACGACCGAATCGATGCGAATCAAATAAACCGATTTCGACCTCTACTTTTAAAAAAAGAATACAACAACACAAAAACTCTCTGCGTATAAATTACAGAAATATTAGCGTGTGGCTCGCTAAAGTTTCTTATCTATATTTCCAAACGACTCACAAAACGCACTGTAAGCAAACATGTGCAGCCCTGTTTGATCTACCTTTGATCTATCTTTGAGCAACATGTATAATCACAACACCCCTCATCACGAATCCCACAAACGTTTACGAAACGCAACACTAAACCAAGACACTTTTATAACTTACTTACATTTCAGATTGCTATGAGATCAGCTTCATGCACAAACTCACATGTTCCTCTCACAAGGACGCCATGTTAGCGACCCGGAAAGCTCTCGCAGTAGGCCAGCTAATAAAACGACTAAAGCGAACGGCCAATCGGAGACGCGCTTTAACTTGATTGACTTTAAACGGAACCTGTCTGTATAAAGTGGTTGTTCCTACCTAGACCAATCAGCTGCGCTTATTTCAAGTCGACCCACATGAAGTAGGCGGGATTTCCTCACGGACACTAGCTGCACGGCCTCTGAGGGTGAAGGACATCAGATCAGTAAGAATAGCTCGCTACTGTAAGGTATGGCGTCATGTTATATTTATTAAACGCTGCTCATAATGGTGTTTCTTATTCGGTTGTTTGCCGGATTGTTTTTTTTTGTCTAAACGTATGGTAAGTGTATATTTGCGTTATTAGACGGCCTGTCTAAGACGCCGCATGCTAACTAGCAAGCTCAGAGTCGTTCAGAAATAGCTGGATTTTATATCTGTAATCGAAGTTTAACCACTTCGATAAGCACGTGCATATAATTTGAATAAATGATTGAAATTCTGGGACTTGTAAGAGAACTGTGAAGTTAATTCTTACAGGATTTAACTGTATAGTATAGTTTAAGCCTGAACAGTGCACGCTCGTTTCAATAGCTTGATACATTTTGTGTTTTCATTATTCACCATTTTTCAGAATCATGGGTGGTCACGACGCTGGCACACATCACCAGTTCACTGGCATCGCCAAGTATTTTAACTCCTACACAATCACAGGGAGGAGGAATGTAAGTCATGACCTTCCAAACCTTTACCTGTTTGTCTGTTTTCATTTTCTGTCAGTCAAGAATACGAGGGATGTTTATGTTGGCTAAACAATTATCAGGTTGGCTCCGTTTAACGCCCGCGTTAATTTTGTGAAACAGGACGTTGACCGAGTTAGTAATTGAACGCACATTACCGTGGTCACATAGTAGTTAATCTGTTACATGAACAGTATCAATATAGTGGAACCTCAGAATTCAAATGCTTTTATCTAAACATTTTGGACATTGAACGCTCTTGTCGAAAAACATTTTGGCCCCCTGACTTTTGTGACTCCGCCTAAAGGCGTGTCTGAAATGAACTGGATTCCAACTCGATCGTTCCAACAAACTTGTTGCAATGAGATTCGGTCTGTGAACGTTTTTTTGCTGTGTGTTTAATACTTTGCCTGATCAAAATATAGCATGTAGGACCACTGCTATTTGCTGGTATAAAGCATCAATAGCCTAGGTGCGAGTCCTGGTGGTGCCTTCTGACCAGAATGGGTGTCACACAGACAGAATTCTGGCCAGAATGGGAGAGATCTTTACACTTGAATACGCTTGTGATTTTTTTATTTTTTTTTTGTTTGTTAATTTGTTAATTGTCTGCTCCCTACAGTGTGTATTGGCAACATATGCCAGCATTGCTGCCATCATCCTGTTCTTCAAGCTGAAGCCCAAGAAACAGAAGGCTGTAACGGCGAGCTAATTTATAAAAATGGTAATCATTCCTAACTCGACTAGAAAGCCTGAGTGGAAGCAGAGCAAGCTGATTTAAAATATTTAAAGCTGCTTAATATTGAGTTTCCATGGTAACCCCCTATTTTTAAGTGAAAGCTTAAACAGTTGAGCAGTTGAGTACAGTTTGGGGTTCTCTGTTCTGTTAATGATTAGGCCACATTGCAAAAGGTATACAGTTACCCAATTTAAGTGTGTATAATTTCCACAAGGTGCGTGGCACCATGATGGTGCAGCACTGTTACTAAACGGCTCCAGAGATGTGGGTTCGAGGCCTGCCACGGCGGTTTGATTGCTCTGCCTGTGTTGGTTTCTTTCCACATTTCAAAGATGTGTTGGATGGACTACTTTCATATTTTGCTCCATGTTGCCGGTTAGGCTCTGGATCATTGCACCCCCAGATTGGGTTAAGTGGGTCTTTAACAAAATAAGGCATCACAGTGGTTAGTGCTATGGCCTCACAGCTCCAGCAAGATGGGTAGACCAATGTGAAATTCGCACCTTTCTCCCCACACGCATGGGTTACCGCCTGAGTTCCAAAGATGTTTCCAAGTTGTCAGTGCATTGGATAGGCCCCTGGTCAATGCTTGTTACCCTTGCATGTCATTAAGCAGGTAGCCTGCTTATTGATACAGTTTTACCATCCAAGCAGTTGTGGGTTAAGGGACCCAACAGTGGCAACCTGGCAGAAGTGGGCGATGAACCCTGGATCTTCTGGTCCATAGTCCAGTACTGTAAGCACTTAGCCACCATGTTCCTGCATTGCACCGGACGAAATGTACTGCTCACCATGAGGGGATATTTAAAAGTGTATATGCTCCAGAAGCCAGGTTTGCTTATTTAATGCTGTGTTCATGACAGGAGCAAGTTTACATTGATAGCAGCCGATACCTTCATAATTAGAGCAACCAGTTAACCTAATGCATGTCTTTTGAAAGTGGGAGGAAATTGGAGTACCCATAGTAAACCCATACTGATGTGGGGAGGACATGCAAACTCCACACACAGGTGGAGTCCAGAATCTGAATCGAACCTGGGATTTCTGGAGCTGGACACTCGCCATGTTTTAACTTTATGGACCGGTTGTGATTTGGTTGAACTCTGAAGCACTAAGAAGCAACATTAACATGGCTATCAAAGTGCAATAAGCATGGTCCTGGTTTCTAACAAGTGCTCTCTTTGCAGATCGTCTTGTGATCTTGCTGTACAGGAAGAAGATCGGATAGCTGGTTGTCTTGAGTTTCAATGTTCAGAATAAATCTTGTACCAACTCCACCATATAGAAAACTGTTTTATTTACATGAGGCACCATTTAAAAAAAACTGTACAGTTCAGGAGTCTGCAGATGCAAACCTGTATGGCAGTGATGTGAGAAATAAAATGAACAGTTCAATGTTTGTGTTACTTTGTGTTAAGATGATGGTAATGCACAACAAGCCCTTCAAGTACGGTTACGTAATTTAACCCATAATGATAATTACTGGGGTGCACGGGGCAAAATACTGGTCGTTTTACCACTACGTTGATTACATGCTCGAGTGCAGTCATTGGGAATTGTATGCACCGGCAGCCAGCAGCAGGTTGCGGCGAGTGAAGTGGACGTGGATAACCGGAGAGGCTTTGGTGATGTAGGTTCCCAGCATTAACTCCTGAGAGTTTTCTTGTAAGTGAATGTGACCCGTGGCTGCAGTAAAATCATCCGTTTCCACGTCATCGATGGCCTTGATGGCATCCCACAACCGCACTGTGTTGTCCATGGAGCCTGAGATGGCGAGAGAGGAGATGAAGTTACATGACTGTAGTGATCTGGTTAACATGAACAGTACTAAGTACAATCTTAGGCCACCATCAGATTTGTTGTTTAAGAAATAGCTTAATGAGAATATTCAAGTCTATGACTGGAGCCAAAACTGTCAAAACTCTCTTCCACTGAGCTTCAGTCCAATCGGTGTGAGCTTTAACATATCACCACAGTCCCCTGATGAAAAAGGGGCCCACTACTATTCCAAAGCCATCCTTGATCAAGTTTCTTCCAACTGTAGAATGGCCAACTTGGCACTGCTCACATAAATTAGATGAGCTTTCAAAATGCAATATTTTCCATTATGAAATATCTCCTAATCTTTGTAAGCAGTGTAGTGTTGCTAAAGTTTAGTTGCTGTATTTTTTTGGCTGTACGATAATAAACGCAATCGTTGCAAAAAATGAGATTAAAGTGATGAAATCGTTTGGCAGCAGTAGTTGCAGCACTTACCTGAGGCCAGGATCTCTCCGTCTCGACTGAACTTGAGAGCATATATGGTATCCGTGTGGCCCTTCAGGTCGCTGATCATGAGTCCATGGCCAATGTCCCAAAGCAGGACCCTTCCGTCTGTAGAGCCGGATGCCAAGTACTTACCACTGGGTGAGAATGCCAGAGAATGGATTGGTCCCTGATTTTGGATAGGAAGAATAAACGAAGATTGTCATTTAACTGCAGTTCATAGTTCATGTCTATTCATAGTACTGTACCTGTAATATCCACAATGTTTCTGTTCACTCTATATGCAGGGCTGCTAAATCAATTTGTACTTAATACACTTATTCCCCATATGATAAGAATCTGATTATAAACATATTCCATATTCCTATTGTTGCATTTTCCAGTGCAACAGATAAATAATATAGTGTATAATAAAGGTAAAACCTCTGTCTGGATAATGGACAACGAAACAGGGGGAACTGCTTGTACTTGCTGGTGGAACAAACAATCCTCTATGCCTGTTCACCGTGTGTGGGTGCCCTCCATGAACAACTACTGAGCTGTGTCACACACTTCTTTGTACCTTGCATGCATCTCACTTGCAGGTCAAGCTGTTGAAACTTTTTTTATTAATTTTTATTATTTTCGAAACAGAGAAACACATTCCAGTGTACAGCACTTTCTCAGCAACTACGGCCTTGGCTGAGAGCAATATTATGAGTGAAGGTTCCTCTCATCTTCAAACATCAGTCTGAGTCACCAGTGAGATACAGAATTTGAGGTTTTTCAGTACCAGCTGAGAATTTCTACTGGGTTACATTACTAAGATCTGATGTGTGGGACTGTGGTGGCCTAGCAGTTATGGTACTGCACTAGACTAGCAAGTGCAGGTTTCAAAGCCAACCTCTGCTAAACCTTGGCCCTTAACCCACAATGGGGTTGTAAGATTTGATCTCTTCGGCATTTAGCAGATGCTCTTATCCACAGCACTGCTTAAGGACCAAACTGTGGCAGCTTGGGCAGAGGTGGGATCCAGTACCTGAACCACTAGGCTACCACAGTCCCCAATTACAAGTATAGCTGCTCTGCTTAACTGCGTCTGCTGAATGTATGCGAGGAGAAAAAGTAGATACATTTAATAAACGCCCACCTTGTGGCCAGTTAAAATGCGAACACAGTTTCCAGTCAGGACGTCCCAGAGACGCACGGTGCGGTCGGCCGAGCCAGTGGCTACGTAGTTGGAGTTTGGGTGAAAGCGGGTGCAGGTGATGTCAGCGAGATGGCCCGCAAACATGCGAAGTGGCTGGTAGTGATCGGTCGCCCATAACCTACAGAGAAATGAGATCTAAATCTCGCAGTTGGGCTGTGTTCATATTTCTAAGTAAGTGACCAACAAATCCTTCCTAAGAAATGCACAAATCATACACAACACCCAAGACCTGGCTTCTCTCACCGTGCCACTCTGTCATGGCCTCCGGATACAAAGTAGTACCCGTGCGGAGAGAACTGAGTGTCCCATACTGGGTAGTTGTGTCCCTTGTATGCCACCAGGCAGGTGAATGTCTGCAAGCTCCACAGCCTCACAGTGCCATCCTCAGAGCTGGATAACAGATAGTTCCTGCAGAACAAACACACAAGCCAACAGATTGAGCCACACCGGAAAAGTTAGTGTGTGCAGCAAAAGTAGTACGGACAGTGGTGTTGTACTACTTTAAGGGCATAACAGGATACTTGATTACAAATTTGCAACCTATTGCTTAACAGAGAAGTAGTTTCCGAACAGTCCGCGTGTTCCAACATGCCTTTGTGCTGTTTACAAATAGCTTCATGTGACAATGTTATAATTACAACAATTCGTTTTGAGCTTTGCTGATTTTCTCTCGAATGAGTGCCGACTGTGATATGTATTGGTTCTGCAAGGCATAGGCACCGGCTCTCCCACGACCCAGTCCGGCATTTCTTATCTTCAGGATATGAAAGGGAGAGAGTGAATGATGCAAGGCATGTAAAGTAGCACCACCAGATGGCGCAATTCCCAACACGATACATTTGCTGTGAAAGTGCCACCTGCTGGTGGACGGTGGAACTCAAGTCTCCATCCGTATCACGTTACGATCAACGAAGTTGATTTAACTCATGTCAACACTGAGCACTGATTGCTATTGTTTTAATACCGTTATAAATCCGTAAAATAATTTTACTATTAAGCTGTGCGCAGCACAACAAGTCCTTACCCCTCATGCAAACACTAGAAACTGTCTTTACGTGACAGTACAACACATTTTCTCTTGTATTTACGATATAAGCGTTTACTTCAAACCCTCCAGAAAACTGACCAAGAAGCATGCAGAAACTGTGAGAAAAGAGTGCATTTAACTCTCGTAGTTTTGGTTTCTCCCCCCTTTCCTCCACATCCCAGATTAACAGGGGTCTCCTGTGGCTGTTCTCACCTGTCTGGACTGAAGCTGACGGCGTACACCGGCCCACTGTGGCCATACAGGATCTTCGACTCGCTGGCTGTTTTCTCATCCATGATCCTTTCGAGCACATCATCAGACTCTTTATCTATCAAGCCGAGATCTGGAAAGGAAACGAATGCAATTAAAGATCAAACAACTGTAGTTAAGACCACGTGTCAGGTACGACTATGTGAAGCCTTAGTATATAGACACCCCAGCGTGTGCATGTGCCCTGGGATGCACCGTCCAGAGTTGGTCCCACTTTGTGCTCGGTATCAGTCAGATAATAAGGAGTCCCACAGTATCAGTCAGTTTGTTTAACAGTGGCGTGACGGATCAAGACGGTGCATAATAATCAAACAACCCAACACCAGACCCATACAGCGCTCTCACCTGCTGCTGATTTGACCCTGCGGAGTTTTTTGGGCGTGACACTCCACACGCGCACCGTGGAATCAGCGAAGCCCCCTGCTATTAGACTGGAGTCATCTGTGAAGTCAACTGCCGTGAGACCCTAGGATTACATCAGAGTTTACCGTAGCAATTTATTTATTGATTTATTTGCAGTTTCTTTAAACACAGTGCTTGTTAGAATGCAAAATGCCAAATGTACTTACATGAAATGACTTCAACATAACATTAAAACCACCCTCCTAATATTGCGTAGGTCCCTTTTTTTGTGGCCGATACTCTGACCCATTGAGGCATGGACTCTACAAGACCTCTCAAGCGGTCCTGTTGTATTTGACAGTTGCACCAGATATAACCAAGTCATAGAAGGTGCAAGGTGATGGCCTCTATGTGTTGCACTTATTTATCAAGGTCAAGTCAACACCTAGATCTTTTGGCTTGCTTTTCGAACTATTCCTAAAAAACGTTTTGCCGCAAAGCCGGGTGCAATGCTGCACAAACGCTCTCTTTTACCACTATTTTACCATCAAGGGTGTAGTTGGTCTGCAACTAAGTTTAGGTAGTTGTTACCCGTCAAAGTCAAACAACCAAACTAACACAGTATACAAATGACAGTATTCATGTGTTTTGAATATAATAATAAAAAACAAAATCAGCATATAATATCTGAAAACGGTCTCATATTCCAGTTACTTTATTCCCAATCGCGAAATAAAACGTCCCCGTTTAAAAAAAATATATCGTGCAGTAATTTCACACAGATGGACAAATTCAGAACTAAAACAGCCGACTTCACCACCACCAAGCACTCATGTTCAATTTATAGCGTTCATAACGTATGGCTTTGAAATAGGGTTATCACAAGTAATATCAGATATATCAATAATCAGAACATCATGCTTAAAGATGGAAGAGGCAAAAAGCAATCTAATCTAATACACAATACTGGCAAGTTGATATTGTAGTAATCCATTCGACGCCATCTAGCGACCAACGGGTGTCAATAACGCCGCCCTTGTCTTTTGACTGCTTCCACAGTGCTTTAAGCAGGTAAACAAAGCAGATGAAGCAGCCATTTTTAAATACCTGACCAATCCCACGGTATCCCAGAATACCATAATACAGCCCAGTCCTACGCTGAAAGCAAGTGAATAGTATTTAAATAGCATATTGAATTGGCACAACAAGCACAAGATGAGCACGAAAAGGTGTTGAACAGTTTGGAAACTTCTGAGAGGTATTGTGTGTGTACATGCTCTTCCTCCTTGGCTTGGCATAATTTTGTATTATTATAGATTATTATAGGAAAAATAACTGAACCCTAACGGAATATAATCCTCTGTGTAGCAGGTCATAGAAGCCACTATAATATCACTTTCTCAGCTCCTACATCCAATCCGAGATTCACAAATCCTAAAAGCGTATGGTGTTCCTCTTAACCCTGGACCAAGTTTCCAAAATCAGAGATGTAGCCATCGCTGAACGAGGTTGATAGAAGCTTTTCTCCGGGATTGGTTCACTATTCATTGCTAATCAATGGATTGCTTTTGCTTCGATTTTTTTTATCGGCACCACTAGAAATGGAGCTTTCATTTGTGAATGGGATCAAACCGGTAAATTTCGACACCAAAGCTTTAGAGGCTGCACTGTGTGAAAAGGAAACACAGGAAACTCAGATTTAGTTAGCTAGAAAGCATGATAATACCTGATACGCATTGAGGAATGTGTAGAAGCATATAGAGGGTAGCATTTCCGGACCAAGGCGCAGTCTCTTGGTGGCCTCTTTCATGTACATGATTTTATCCAGTTTATCAGAGTCCTTCAGTTCTGGAAGGGGAATCCTACACACCAAAAGAAATACAAAAAAAATCATCATGTCTTACTTTTTTTAAATGACTGTTTACATACAAGCGCTCCTTGATTTACAATTGGGATATGTTCCAACAAATGTATCGGAAACCGGAGAGTTTAATATCTACATGTATATGTTATGCTGTTGGACAAAATTGTTAACTTAAAGCTTAATTTACAATAATGTGCTGGAATAATCTAATGTAAATAGCAACTAAATTATTACACATCAACTCCACTAATGGAAACAAATTCTGTAGAAAAAGAAAAAAAAAATTAAATAAATAAATAAAAAAAAAACACTGTCCGTATGCCAAGCTCTATTACCGGTTTTGTTGGGGAGCATTGGGATCCTGCTTTTTGCTTTTTGAACCCATGCTGTCCTTCTTGGGTTTCTTTTTCTTGGGTTTGCCCTCCTCGTTCTCAGCCTCTTCATCCTCATCATCAAGTGGGACTTCGATCTCTGGCTCCTTCAGAAGCCCATAGTACACCTGCACAAGTGGCAAAAGATAACAACTGGTTAACCGAGAAAATAGACACCTAACTGTACAGGTATGCTCCATTTAACAACTGAAAACGCAAGTGGACAAACTTCCACTGAACTCATGACACATTAAACTTATGACAGATTTTCCCCATTGTATTTACAGGTTGAGTCAAATGACACAGCACACATTTTTATTTCAGAACCAAAAAAAATAATAATTGAGATATGGGCTAATAATCTGAATACCCCAGAAAGTACTGGGTGAGGAGGCCTATCTTTTAGGCTACGGCCGAAATATGGAAGCCACCTTGAAAGCCTCCATATTGGATCAGTCTTTCCAATGGGAAGATCAGAATTATGTCAGAAATCAAACGCAGTCCGATTTGTAATCTCTCTTGTGGCTCAAAAGTTATCAACACAGAATTTCTAAACTTTTGTTGTTTGTACAGGTAACTGAATATGGAACTGATGATTCTGATGCCCGGGGAATGCAGTTGCCGTATCATAGCCACAGACTTCCACAACCGACACCCAGAAAGACCAGCAATTTCACACAGTACTTTTACATCCCTCATAACCAAATTCCTGTGGACGACAAGTCATATAGGGAGAGTATTACGGTAATATAAAATCCTTTTGAGTGTTCCCACACGGTATCTACTTAATAGTATCCCAACAGTACCCTCCTGCTCACCTTGGCTTTGTTAGCCTCTCTTCGAGTCTCACCGGCCAAGCTGCCTGACGTACTGTCGATCTGACTCTTGCTGCGTGGCATGCCATCAAAGATGTCGATGTAAAGGTGCTCCTGGATTATGTTCCAAATCTGGTTGTTCTGCCTCTCCTGCAGGTGCCGCTTCAGCAGCTGGTACGAGTCGCGTGAGATTCGCAGCACGAAGCGGCTGGTGCGGAAATCCATCAGCGTCTCGTTACCCTTCATGTGCTCCTTTTTGGTGAGGCCCGAGAGCACCCGCAGGTCGTCCTTGTAGTAGCATTCCTGATCGCCGCTGAACCTGAAAGCAGCCGAGGTGACAGCTATTCTTGGGAAATCAAGTAAGCCTACATGTCTCACTGGGCCTCCCTAGCTTTTCTAATTTAGGATTGAAGTTGAAGAAGTAAGCTAAGATTACATAAACTAATTTGGACTTACTTTTCAAAAAATGCTTTGGCTTCACTTTCGTGGTTGTTGTAGACCAACTCCAGGTACATGTGAACAAACAGTGGATAGAAGAGCTGCGAAAGCTCAGCCCTGTGGCAGTCCAGCACCGACTCAATGAAATTCTTTAATCCGTTATAGTACACCTGATACAAGGCAGGATCTCCCTGCTGACTGTACGCTGAGAGGACAACACTGACGTCCGGCTGATCCTCTCCACCTACAGCTAAGGGAGTACATACAAAAGCCAGATTAAGGACATGAGAATCACATCTTGTCTTATTCTGATGAAGGATAAATCAGCTTCCAGTCTTGACCATGCTTGTCCTTGTCAGGGTCTGGAACCCGTCCTGAAATTAACTTAGAGTAGGCAAAAGTGCTCCCCCAGTATAAGGCATCAGTCCATCTCAGGGCATTGAAACCAAACCACTTGACCATCACATTGCAAAGCCTGTCTGGGGTTTGAACGCAGATCCTCTTAAACAGCTCTTTTTCACGAAATAAAAAAAAATATATAATCTATATATAATATAATCTATATAACAGCAAATGATTTTGAAACAGAACTATAAATATGTGGTTGATATAAAAGTGTTTATTCGGAAGTAATGAAGTCCATCCGATCATCGTCCTTTCCCTTTAACGGCCGAGGTCTCAAGAATTATAAAAGGACATAAACATCTATCTTATACACATCTAATTCACGCCTGGGTGACAGAAAACAGAAAACATATGAGCCTAAAACCTGTTGTCAGAAAAGAGAATCGCAGTATTGAAATGTACATAAAAACACAGAATCGTTCCAATTCCTGTAAGAAACACTGTATTATAAACGATAGTACAGTACTGTTTCCCCATTATGTTTCATTTATATTACTGTTTAAAAAAAAACACTATGTGCAAAGTATCTAAACTACAGTGTGACTATGGTAGTGTCCAGTCAACAGGGTGCATACATTATCTCACAAAGCGTAGTTCACCCTTCACATTTTAGTAACAATTTTATTATATCTGTTCATAGGACAACACTGAAAACATGACACTTTGATACAATGTCAGCCTACAGCTTGTATAACGGTGTGAATTTGCTGTGCCCTCAAATAACTCAACACACAACCATTAATGCCTAAACTGCTGGCAACAAAAGTGAGTAAACCCCGAAGTGAAAACGGACACATTGTGCACAATTAGCCATTTACCCTCCCCAGTATCATGTGACTCATTCGTGTTACAAGGTTTCAGGTGTCAATGGGGAGCAGGTGTATTAAATTTGGTGTTATGGCTCTCATGGCAAAGATCTCTCTGAGGATGTTGAGACTACACCTGGCATCTATAACAACACCTCGCTACTGTAAATTATACACTGCTCACAAATATTAGGGGATTTTTTTTATTGTGTTTCATTTAGAAATATCCCCTAATTTTTGTAAGCAGTCTTTTACTACTATTTGTAAATAATAATAATAATCACTTTCACATTTTACTTATTGTTCAATAAATAGTGGTGCACATGGTGAAACAGAAGAGATTATGCGCCTTATATAGTGCACCCTGTATTAAAGAGGAACTGATTTGGAATGAATCCTCTCAGGAAACTCACGGCTGAAGCTCACCTTTAGCGGGAACTCCGGTTTGGGAGGATGAAACACGACTAAGAAGAGAGTGTTCGACCCCGGCCTCAGCACCACCACCCTGCCCAGCTCCTGCACCCTCCTGTCCGCAGGTCTCCTCTAACTCCGCCGCTATCCCCGCTTCTCTCCGCAGGATCTCCACTGACTCTGTTAGGTTATTCCTCCTCAGGAATTGCAGAACCGCCAGTAAAGTCTGCTGCTGTTGATCCTCCGTTTTCGGCGCTACGGTGGAAGGAGGCACAATAGTAGAAGAGGAAAGCGAGCTGCCCGTCATCCCGCTCAAATTCGCTGCAGACCCGTCAGTCAGAATATCTGCTTTAGTTTCTTTCTCGCTCTCCAGATCACTCGGTCCATCATGCACAGCCGCCATTTTGCCAGGCGCGGAAAACAACACCGACGTGCCCACGCACGTCTAAAGGAAGGACGTACATGTCACATAAAATACGTGCGCTCTGATTGGCTAGTCCTCGGTCGCGTCCCATATAACAAAAAGCAGTACTGTATACCTAATGGGGACGTGACTGTTTCGATCAACTGCGTAGTACTGAAGTGTGTATTTTATTATTAAAGCGTTTGTATGCAGTATTTGTAAGAACTGTTGCAAGAGAAAGTAAATGAATAATTACGACCTATAAAACTTCTGTCTGTGCCTAGAATCAACGCTATTACTGTGGCTGCGGAAATTGATATTTATTTGGATATTTGTGGAGAAGGATTCATACTGTAGCAGGATAATGCCTGAAAACACAATTCAGTGCTTTGCACCAAATACTTAAAGACCAAAGAAGATCAAGAAGTGCTGACAGTCACATACTTTCTTAAACAATCACCTGAACCAAACCCAATCGTGCATTTATGGGGGCACTCGAAAACAGAGAATTCTGAACGTTAAGTAACATCAGATGATACAGTTTGGAAAATTGTGAAATACTCCTGAGGTAACATGGATCATGGATGATGTTTTAGCCTTACACCCTCGAAACGATGCCAGTTTAGAGTGACTGAACGACCTAACACACATACCTGTGAGAGGAAACAGGAGTAAACCCATGCAGACACGGGGAGGACATGTAGACTCCACACAAACAGGACCCAGGCCTCTTAACCCTGGGATTAAAGCCAGGCTCTACTTGA
>JAUZST010007444.1:0-14174 GCA_034779995.1 Parotocinclus haroldoi | reverse complement strand
TGTGTGTGTGTGTGTGTGTGTGTGTGTGTGTGTGTGTGTGTGTGTGTGTGTGTGTGTGTGTGTGTGTGTGTTTTTTATATGCAGGACTGGTCTGGAATCAGAGGGAAAAATAAAGGCAGGAGTGGGAGGTAAACAGGTGAAGGGTGCAGGTGAAGGGGTGAAGGGTGCAGGAGAGGCAACGGAGCATGAAGTGAGGCGGCTCGGGGCGAAAATCTGCACTCCCACTCAGGGACCACACAGAGAGACGCCGATCTCACTTCCTGTGCCAATCCGCCGCTGATCTGAGCTCCTACACCAGATAAAAACACAGGAGGAACGAAAGAGCTCGGCGGGTTTTTTTTTTTTTTTTTTTAAACCCACAGTGGATCCTTCTGTTTGTTCAGGGCGAAAAAAGAAAACCCTCGACTCGTTTTAATTTGTTACTGAAAGCCCGTCTTGTTTATACAGTCTTACGCAAAAGACTTGTCGACTCTCCAAAGTTGATGCAAACTCAAACACGACGTATCTCTGCAGGTTTTAATGCACCATCAACACAAGCCTTCCGAAACGCCCCAGTGGAACGTCTGGAGAACGGACCGAGCCTTTGCTTCCCCCATTTCAGACGGGCTCTTGTAAAACGTCTGATCATTTACGACTGTTATTCGTAACTTATCATATCCCCAAACTCTGAACATCTCCCTCCGTCTGAGAACTGAGCCGAGGGTTCTGTAGAACTGGGGTTCTCTGAGAGGGTGGTTTCTAGAGGGTTTGGAGTAAAGACATTTCCAGACAGCTGGGAGATGCCCAGGTTACTGTTTTGTTTTGTTTTTTAAATATAATTGGAGCATGAAAATATAAACAATTCAGCAGAATTCCCAGAAGAACCGTTAAATGACCAGTTGGAACAGTTTTGCATGGCCAAGTTCATGGTTCCTAGAGAGCTGAAGGAAGGTCAGTCTCGTGTTTGTTCTAGAGTTTTGATCTATGGCCATGTTGTTGGATCTAGAAAGCTGGTCAGACCTGCTTGTGAGGTTCTAAAGAGGTCACATGGACAAGGTCACGGATTTAGAAAGGTTAAGAAAGGCCTATGGTTCTAAACAGCTGATACATGTCCAGTGTGACACTTCTGCAGAGTTTGTTTCTAGCTTCTCAGTTCTGTGTAGTTCTAGATAGCCAACGGATGATGATTTGAGAGGACTGAAATGGGACGGCCCAAGGCTCATAGCTATAGAGAGTTAGCCATGACCACACGCGAGGTTCTAGAGAGTTGGTGCTTGGCAAGGTTTCTTTATTTTTCAAAAGGTGGTGTCTGGCCATGTTTACATTCCTAGACAGATTCCAGAGAGCTGGTGCGAAGCCTAGAGAGTTAGCATGGCCAGTCGCTAATGACGAGTTAAAAGCGCTGAAGTACGGACAAGTTCAAAGTACTAGAGTGTCGAAATAAGGCAGAAAGCTGTTGGATCTAGCAATCAGTGTGACATAATAGAGCGGGTTCTGGGTACGATCCCCGTTCTAGACCGCTACACGTGTGGACGCTTTCAGAGAGACGGACCGGTCTGTGGATTTTCTAGGAACTGAACCCATTTCTGCCACGTCGATCTCCCCCGGGATAATAGACTTATCTGTCTAAAATCATCACATTGCTAAGAACTGGGAATAAACCAAATAAATCGAGTGGGGCCGCGTAAAAGCCGCTGCAGGAGCCCCGAGGCCCGAGCGCAAAATTATTTACACTAAATTGAACTCCGGACCTGAAATGCTGTTTATGCACTGCATGTTTTTTTTTTTTTGGTGCAGCCAAATCCGAAGGGGTACGTCGGTGCGAGTGAAAGCAGAGTCAGCCCGAAATTAATCTCCGCTGAGAAAACGTCGGCCCTCGATTTAATACCGGGACTTTGTAAGAGGTTTTTACGCCTATCGGCCAACTCGGAGATTTCTTTAATTCCATTAGTGGATGTGCTGGCCAGGCTGGTGTGGTGTAAAGGCGGGGTGTGTGTGCGTGTGCGTGTGTGTGTGTGTGTGTAGGGGGACAGTGTTGTGTGTGTGTGTGTGTGTGTGTTTGTGCGGGCTCTAAAGACCTACCTGTTCAGGTGAGCATACCACAAACCCGCCAGTTATATCTACTCATGCCAACCTTTGTTCCATTTTCCCATTTGCATGTTCTCTCTCTATGCCTGCATGCTTTCCTTTCCAGATCCCAAAGACCTGGTCTGTGTCAAGGTCGGCACCTTGCACCCTGTGCTGCAGGTTAGGCTCCTACCCCTCATCCCGAACTGCGTTAAAGTGTTTAAGTGAGAAGATTCTCCAGCCTGTTCCAGCAAATCTCCTTTCATTTAGCAAAGCAAACATTCACGCCGCTCGGCTGGCACAGGCGGCTACGCTGGACAGGTCCCGAGTCCTGGCCGTGCCCTCTGGTCAGGGCACGCGAGAATCTAGAAGATCTCTATAAATTGGAGGTCCAGTTTTTCCTTTTTATAACCCGCTCCTCGTTTTTTGGAGCCACTCGCATTGCTCGGAAATCGCCAACCCTGATCGGTTATCGGGTCCCGGTTTCCAGTCCTTCATGCGCCGCGGGTCGCCTCCCGTCTCTCCGTTTCTCTTGATTTTTTTCCTCTCCGTATCTGCCCTCCCTGTGTTGGTCCGGGAGCGATCTTATCCAGGCGTAGATGTTTCCCCAGGTGCTCCACGCCGCCCGTGCCCCTTTCAGTCGCACTCGCTTTCATCTGTCCATCTTTGAAACTCGGCCATGGTGGCCTGAGCGTATCCTGGCTGCACGCTGCAAACAAACACCCTCCCTCCATGCTGCCCTCCCTACGTCCTCCCTACGTACACTCGACTCCCAAATCAGCTGCCACTGAGCCATCAAGAAAGCAGATGCTTATCAACAACTGGCACACGCACACGCACACACACACACACACGCACACACACACACACGGCTCTCAAATCAAGGTGTAATCAAGCCTGCAGTCAGTCACTCAGGGAAACGATAACAGAAAGTCATCACAAAGTTTTAAGTGCGGCGTAATTTGCGACGAGTCGCCTGATTCGCCCGAGTTCCACGTGTTAAATGTGTGGCGGTGCATAATGGGCATTTACGTACAGCTGGAATCTTCCTGCTGGGCCCTGCTTAAAAACCTAGTTTCCACGGTGGCGGGGCATCCTAGTGGGCGGAGCTTGTGGACCCGGTTAACACACGAGGCTTGTTTTTTGTTACGGTAAAGTTTTAAGCGGTGTTTGCGAAGGTAACTCTGGACTGTAGGGCTTGATGAAGGTTGGATAAAGTCATCCCTTACCCACGTGCTCCTATCGGGGTCCCGAGGGAGCGCAGAGAGATCACACCCGCTCAGTTTAGGCTTTTTAGTCCCTCCACGTTCGGAATCGTTTAAATGATATTCGAAATATAAACAGTAAATCCCTTCTAATCTTTCGTTTCTGAGACATTTTGGAGATAAACTGGAGAGCGTAAACGATGGGGTGGGGGGTGGGGGGGTGACAGGACGTAGAGGTGACGTTACGGGACGTGACCGATTTAACCTAAAGTCTGATCGCTTCGGCGTGGAGCTTCGGCTCGTATCGGATTTTCTTTTTTTTTTTTTTTAGTGGCCTGAGACTTTTGCACAGGACAGAATAGGATCTTGTACTGATTTTCTAAACGTAAAGAAAGTAAGAGGTTTAGACAGGGGCAAGTCAACAAAGTTTACAGGGGATCAGGGTAGTGAAAACAGAATTTTAATTCCACTTATCAGGACCTATGAACACATTTCATGCTTTAAATACATCGACGTAATACATGCAATAATAATAATAATAATAATAAAAGCGATTATTAAAAAAAAACCACTATTAATACTACTAGTACTACTAATAATAATTTTAAATATATTAAAAAAGAATATTATTAATATTAAAAATAAAAAACATGAATAAAACAATAAGAATGGTAATAACAGTAAAACCTAATAATAATAAGAATGATCATTATTAGAATAACAATGAAAATAAGTTATTATTAGTTATAAGTTAGTATTGGGCAATAAGCATAATAAAAAATGAAGCAATTAAAGTAAGGTTAATAAAAATAAATGTCAATAGTAAAAAATATTAGTTCTATTAATCATTTTAATACAAAACAATAATAAAAGTAATAATAAAAACGCAAAAATTGATAATAAATCATGAATAATTACAACAATAATTAAACTACTACTACTAATAATAATTACCATTAAAAAATGTTTTTTTAAAAATACATTATTAAATAAATTATAATAACGTTTTTATTCAACGGTTGTCATAATAAAATGGCAATAATAAAAATATTATTATATATTATATATATTCTAATAATAATCTTAATAAAAAAATAATACAAAAGATAAAAAAAGCAGCAATAATAACAATTATTGTGATATAATAATACTATTATTAGCTTCAGTGTATTGAACGATATACTAATTAATAAACGTTCATTTTTAAAAACAATTTAGCATCATTCCTACACGTAACTACGTTTTTACTACGCATTAAAAAAAAAAAAAGATATAGAATAAAATATCCCCTTATTTTTGTGAGCAGTATTTTTTTGGAAGGTCGCTGCCCCTAAAAGAACGGCATTAAAACCCCACCGCTCATCAGAGGTGGGATACGAACCATCGGCGTGTGGGTCAGTTTTAAAGGTTGTCGTCAGTTCTAATGCCGAGGACTTTTTTTAAAATGAATAATCGGATTTATTATATAAATAACTGATGGACCTGAGAACGTGGCTCTCGCTCTTTAACGGCAGCACTTTACCGGACTGCGCTGGATCGACAGAGGAGCATGGGATCATGGGGGGGGAAAGGCCATGGCGGAGATCCGTAGTTCGTTCGGGGTTCGTACGTGCCCTTTGATTTCTCTCCCACCCCCTGTCATTTTCCCAAAATGTCACCTGTTTAACGTCTTCGCTTAGGATGTTTGCTCCGACGTGACATTGTTTTTTTTTCCCCATTAGGGAGCGAGGTGAGATTTTGTTGTTTAATGCGAGAGCGCTTCAAAGGCCAGGCGTTCGCCTCGTTATTATGGCATTTCCGAAACTAACCGCACACTCCCGGTGCCTTAGGGCTCATTTGTACACGTGTTTAGACGAATTATTCCAAGCTAAGGTGCGCAGGAGAGGTCAGGAACTCCAGAGGAAGCGAGCGATTAGAAAAAGATAATAACGTTCGCGCGCACACACACATTTCAGCTGGCTCGCGTTCAAACGTACTCGCAAATAAGCAAACTATTTGCCAGAGGAACTATGTAGGCTTTGAACAGCAAGGATTCCCATAGTAAAAAAAGTACACACACACGCACGCACACACACGCACGCCTGTTGTGTTATCCGTGATGAACCGCGAGCAAACAGCTGCATCCCTCCTCAGGCCCTCGTCACCTGGGTGGGCCCCGTCTCGATGCTCTGTTTGGATTCAAGGCGGCGATTAACGAGACAAAACGGACGTTCTGTCCGAAATCGAGCGCCGATTGTCAGGCCACAGGTACAGGGTGCCGCTTCCTGGTCGTAGAGCCGAAAGCGCAAACAGGCGGCGGGCATAATGGCGGCATCGAGGCGTGACTCACTGATCCACCGGGGCAAGTCGAGTTTCATGACTGAACTCCGGGTGAACGCGGCGCAATAAAAGCGGATTACAGGAGACAAAGCACGAGAGGATGTCGAGCATCCTGCAAGAAAACAAAACAAAAAGCCCACGCCCCGACCGAGAGGAAATGTCAGATTTACGAGTCCGAGGTCAACGGCGGTGCGGCTGCGCGTGAACATGCCCCTTTAGCCCGCCTAGAGACGATTAATAAACGTCGTTAGCGTTCACGCTGCTTCATGCCGGCGTTCGCGAAAATAGCGTTACGAGCAGGGGCGAACGTCGTTTAAAATTCCTCCCGCCACCCTTACCTTAGCGTCGCCTTGCTCCCCGCGGCTTCGTGCGGCCTCCACGTTGGGCACGTTTCCCATTTCGGCATCCCTTTGAACGACTTTTCCCTTTAAACGTTTAAAGAAATGTTCTCTACGCTGTTCTTTTTTTTTCTTTCTTCTCGCCCCTTTTTCGCTTATTTGGGCTTATTTTCCCGTAAAGTCAGTCACAAGCATCGCTCGTAGCGGGTTGCATGTTTTCGGGGCCTGGGCCCGAAGAATGGCCGCTTATTTGGGCCTATTCGATCCTTCGTTTCTCTCCTGCGCGTCTTAATTTCCCTCACCTTTCAAGTTCAAAGAAAATATAGGTTGTTATTGTTATTTTTATTATCCTTGTTTAGAGAGCGGCTCTCGTATTCTACTCGGTGGCCTGTTTTTGGGAGCCAGTTCGCCTCTTTGGGGCTCGTTCCCACCGCCTGGTTGCTTAGTGCCCTGGTGGGATCTGGCAACCCCTCTGGGAGCCACCGCTGTCTGTTTTGCTCGGTTTTTTCAAAAAGGATTGAATAAAACCGTACGCGCCCATAAGCGGTAGTGCTGTCGGACTTGTCACTGCACCACAAAGCTAACAAACCCGGTCCAAACCCCTGCTTGACTCCCCGAAATGAAGATGCATAACAAAATAAAAGTCTGTTGATACATACACAGCAAAATCACTTGGTTATATACTGTGTGTGTGTGTGTGTGTGTGTGTGTGTGTGTGTGTGTGTGTGTGTGTTCTGTGTGCGTTCTGAAATGTCTGGGACCCATCAATCAGTCAAAACATGAGCACAGACTCAGGGGGGTTTAGGAGAGGGGTAAAGCAGCATTAAGCCCCCTCTGACGGAGGCTTAGCTCTGACTGTGTGCTCTCCTTACCTGTAACAATCTCTGCACACCTGTGTAACGTCTGTTCAGGGAGGGGAGGGCCGGGGAGGGGCATGTTTGGGCAGGGGAGGGCAGAAAGTTGTGGCACTGGGTTTGCTGTAATTACCTTGCGGTCTAGGAATGCTGCAATTAATACTGCTATTACTGTCAGCTTATTATTACTACAGCGCTGCTGCTGCTGCTGCTGGACTATTATTACCTTTTCTCTCTCTCTTTTTTATTCACGATTCGATCTGTTTATTCGTCAAGCGCCTTTATTTGTGGTCCATTCATAAAAAAATACAGGGTAAGAGACGTAAGGCGGCTTCTGCGAAGACTGAAAAAGATGGAGAATAGTAATAATAATACTCCATTCCCCCTGCTCTAAGATCTCGGTGTACTTTTCTGCATTAATGCCTTTGCCCAGGGTCCGGACCCGACCCCGTACCACGATAGAGCCTGGCTTTTGGACTTTGGTTCCTCGTAACAGTCTGGATGCTCCTTTTTTGATCTGGTCTGAGCGCGAGCCCCGTTTCCACGGTGACGGTCCATCCTGGACTCGGATGCCTCCGAGGCCAGAGGAGTGGGCGGTGGGCGGAGCTTGTGGACCTGGTTGCAACACGAGGCCTGTTTTCTTGGTAAAGTTTTAAGTGGTATTTGCGAATGTAATCCCTTACCCACGCGCTCCTATCAGCTACTGATGAACGGCCGAGGGAGGGGCGAGAGATCGCCCCACTCCAGATTCTGTATCGTTTAATCACGTTACGCTCTGTAGAGGGAGTACAAAATGTGAACAGTAAATCCCGCCTGACCTTTATCGCAGGAACATCGTTCATAAACCTCTCGTGACAAACTGTGCAGGGAGTTCCTCTGATCATCTTTACTCCTCACAGACTCGGACCCAGCGTTACCTGGGGTGTGTTACGGCCTTGAAATGCAGAAATTATTAACAAACGAACGAAACATGAACACCAAACGACCTGCAACGAAAATAAAAGTCAAAGCCAATGTAAGAAGCGCTGTGTGTTTTTTTTTTTACTCTCTTCACAACACAACCGTGCGTGTGTGCGCGCGCGCCTTATTATGCAGTAACATACTCCATATCCAAGGTTTATTTATGTTTTCTCCCTGCCGGCACTTATCCTAATCGCTTAATTGCCGCCCCACGTTAAATTTTCGGCTTAGCGGGCTTCAGAGTACGTAGAAAAAAACAAAACATTACAAACACCCAGAACAAGCAGGAGCATCTAACACAAACACCCGCACAACTAACGCACGGACACACAACCCGGGTGAGTCTGACGAGGACTTTTATTTTATTCGGGAGTCATGCTGCAAAAGGTTTGGCCTGAGGTTTGGTTTCGAGGAAACGCGGGTACAGCACGGCTAAAAAAAAAAAAACAAGCTGATAAAACACACACACACACACACACACACTCAGAGAGAGAGAGAGAGAGAGAGAGAGCGCCGAGCAAGCCGTAGCACGCTGAAGGCAGAGTGTTTGTGGCAGACTACGGCATTAGGGGTTTATCTAAGGTGTGGTCCACCTTAAGCGCTGGTAATTATCCAGGATACGGCGGGTCGGCCTGCTTTCACTTAACCTGTCACGAGAGAGAGAGAGAGAGAGAGACGGAGAGAGAGACGGAGAGAGAGACGGAGAGAGAGACGGAGAGAGAGACGGAGAGAGAGACGAAGAGAGAGACGAAGAGAGAGACGAAGAGAGAGACGAAGAGAGTTATTTTACTGTTTTCTAATCACATCTTAGTATCTCACTTCTTGCCTAACAAGTCAATTAAGAGTGTTTGATAAGGACAGAGCATGAAACACTCACGGTGCCAGTCTGATGTATCTCTGCATGGCTCGGAGCAGCTCCCGTGTGCCTCCTCTGTGGAAGTGCAGCGGGGGCAGCGGGTCACCCCCTCGGCTTGTCAACACCATAAAGTTCCTGCCCAGAGAAAACCGGGCACGCCGCAGAGAGTACAGCTCCAGAAGGGGCACAGAGAATGCCCCCCACTGGCCTGAAGAAGCACAAGATGAGCAAGACCAGAAACACAAGTTTATCTCCCAAAGATTGTGAAGTGACCCCGGGTTCTTACTCGATATTTATCCCAATACAATGCATCAGTAGCAAGAGGTTCTTAAAAACTACTATTAAAATCTGATCCCATACTCAGTTAAGCAATGTTTATTCAAAATGTGCTGCTCTTCATTAAAATCAAACAGGACTAATAACCTTCTTTATACTGAAACATGCAGCTATTCAGTTATTCTTTAAGCACTGACCATTTCCTCGAGGTATATCACAATAACAAAATGTATCACGATACAATAAAATAGCATCATATTGTTCACCCCTGTTGTGTACAGGATACATGAAAGGAAATGGTCATTTCAGTAATACACACAATTGCAGTGACGTGACGCTGCACAACTACCCAAAAAATGTTTACCTGTCTCTCTGATAGGAACGTGCACTTTCTCTCGGTTCTGCTTCACAGTGCTGATAACGGCCCAATCTGGTTCGTAACCCGGGTCAAATTTGGTCTCCTCCTCCCCATCTTCACCATCCTGTCAGAAAGGAAAGGGGAAAAAGGAAAAGGAAGGAAATAACCTTTATTCCCTAATATTAGGTCAATTAGACACACAACGATGAGTCAAAATATTAAAACCACCACATCATTGTTTCCTGTTATTAGATCTATGCGTGGTGTTAATATTTTGGCTGATCAGTGTGTGTTACAGGATATACACTATATAGACAGCTCACAAAAATTAGGGGATATTACATTATGGTACGTTTCAGTTTAAAGTCTTTATGTGCAGTATATTAGACTGTATACGGTAGCACATGCTGTACCCCATGTAAGGGAAGTGCAGAAGATTTCAGACCTTTTTTGCGTAAAACACGGCAGGCGCATTTCTCCCTTCAGCATGCACAGGGCTCCACTCCAACACCGGCTCACCATCCTGTTTAGATTTAAACACCACTTTTACACCTAAGAGTAAAGATGAAGTGATCATATCTGCTTCTCTTATTTTAGAAACCACAGACCACTAAATCTGCTCACAAAAAAATAGGCGACATTGCATTATAGGGAAATATTTTTGTGAGCAATATACTTCTAATGTGCTTAAGAATTATATAATATATAATAAAATATATAAACAAAGCTAAAACAATTTGAGTTCATACAGAAAGAAAAGTAATTTATAGGGGTGTAACGATACATTCTACTCACGGTTTCATTGCTCTCTTTTTTATTTATAAGTATAAATGCTGCAAAACAATGCACATTTTCCTGTTTTCACTTTGAAGCAAAACTTTGGTCACCTGAATTAAAATAAATGACTAGAAACAGAGGTTTATGTTTGGACATAAAATGAATCAAATTAAACAACAGAGAGTTAAGGATATGTTCTGATTTTTTCTCCGAAGTAAAACATTTCACAATGTATATACTGGATACTTTTCTTTGTATAAAAATGTAAACAAAAATAATATCACAAGCCCTGAAATTAAAATAAATAAGGATTTTGAATAAAGCCTATTGAACAAAATGTGCCATTGTAACAGTTTCACCGAATTTAAATAATGCCGTGCTGTGTTAAAGATACACTTTGCCCCCTGGTGTTCAAAAATCCAACTGCGTTAGATAAAATAATAAACAGAACGTACTTATCTTTCATCTCAATGATGCACATCGTTGAGTCATGATGTATTGTTACACACCTTCTAAATGTATTAATTAAGCTTTATAATACATATGTGGGTATATAAATTAAAACATAAAACATTACATATAGGGTTTGGTATTATCTACAGATTCAGGGAGCTACTTTGGGTCTTGGAACATGTTCCCCATGGAATATGAGGAACTATATTATATTTCTATATCTGAGTTGTATTTTAAATCCTCACTGCCTACGAGGATTTAAATGAGCCATGACTTTCATATACAGATTTGCTTTTTTTAGCATTTAGTTATGGTCTGTTTCTAAAACGATTCTTGAATCATTATTCCCTATATTCCATGCAGGGACACACAACTAAGCTACATCCCTAACACAGAAACCCTTTATTCCTTTCCATGTAGTTCTTGCATCCTCTTACTCGTTCTATGATGCGGATGAAGCCGGGGATGGACGTTTCCTCGTTGCTCTTCTTGGCGTTGGTGTGCAGGTACACGCCCTCCTTTTCAAAGATCAGCTGTGGATGGAAAGCACAAGATCAGCTTCAAATAATCAAATTCAACAGTGGGTCATGCTCATGTGCTAGTGATGAATCACCTTTCAACCCGTCACCTCTGGTTATCATGTTTATAAATAAGCATGAGGTAAGAGTTTGGTGAGGCTGTATCAATGTAAACCGATCCTTTAGAGATTCAGTGAGTAAGTGACACATAAAACAGAAAAGGAAATGCGTAACGGAACACCTGGGGGTCTGACCTGAGACGCTTGTCATTTGGATCTTACGTTTAACAACACTCCAATTAAACAGGTTCGACCAGTCGGCCGACGTTTGCGAGATTTAAATCAGTTCAGGAGCCAGGGTGTGCTCAAAAAAGCATTTCTCACTCCGAGGTTCGTCGATTTGTGCAGCAAATTCTGACCCTCAGCAACAGAAACAGAAATCAGCAAATGCAGAAATGCGGAGTCGTCTGGCCAAGCCACGTTTGTACTGGGATTTCCACACACAGCCCCATCTGTATGATTTACAGAGAACAACGAAAAAAACGAGATGATATCCAGTGAGGGCAGAGGGCAGAGGGCAGTTCTCTAGGGCAGAGCAGAATGCAGACCGGGTCAAGCTTATAGAAAGGTCACGGTAACCCAAATAACTACTCGATAAAACCGAGTTATGCAGAAGAGCATCTCTGAACAAACAACACACCAAACCTTGAAGCAGGTGGGTTACAGCAGCAGAAGACCCCACCAGGTGCCCCATCTGCCCGCTAAGAACATGCAACTAAGGCTACAATTCGCACAGGTTCACCAACCAACCGAAAAAAACTGATTGCCACGTTGGGATGGTCGGGTCAGAATATGGTGTAAACAACAAGACAGCACGGATCCACCCTGTCGGGAGCCTCAATATCAACTGAGCAAAGCTTGAACATCACAGCCTATCTGAGTATTGTTGCTGACCAGGTACCCTTTAAGTACCATTTCATACCCACCATCACCGTCACATCGCCCAAACCATCGAAATCTGTTTCCTTAAACCTGACAGTGAGTTCACTGAACTCAAATACAATCACCACAAGTCAATCCAGTAGAGCACCTTGTACATTATATAGCGCTTTTCAAACGGTATACCTACTACATTCAACTTATTTACCATCGCTTACGATTTGTTCGTACAAATCAGACTATGTCATGAATTTAATACCACCTCGCAAATACAAATCTTTACGAATAAACCGAGTTATCCGATCGTTTTACAAAATCGTTAAAATTCACCGCTAGTTAAATTCACCGTAACGTTACGTCGTGCTTAAACTTAAGCAGCTGCATTAGCCTTGTTAGCTTTAGCAGCCCAGGTAAGACTCGACAACGCTTTAAACGTGTAACAGCACGTTATAAACGCGTGACTTTAGCCATAACATAGGAAATAAGTCTAAGGTTTATGGAATCCTTTCTCTCACCTTGTAGTTCTCTGCTTTGGTTTCCATCCTGAATATGTAATCAATCTAAAAAACAACAGCAACACTACAACACCCGGAGAAAGGCCCGCCCACCGGTCACACGCTCTTACGTAATCACGCGTTGCTCGGTGACAGGTTATCGATCAAACCCAATGCTAAAGTAATGCTACTGGATCTACTAGAAGCCTTTGGAATGACATTTTAGATTTAGTCTGACACTCTCACATCTAAAGACAAGTCACAGAAGTTTTAGTCACAGACTATGATTTTGCAAAAGCTGTATGGTCACTTTTTTGCTGGGCTACAACCAAATGATTATGTTTGATATATTTTCCTTTGCTACACCAACATGTACAGGGATTTCAAATAGCTATATGATTACATTACAAGTTTTCATTTCGTGAGCATTCTTTTAAGAAATGTCCAAGTTTAACAATGCTTTCTAAATGATGTAGATTTGGTACATTTGATTTTCCATGATGCATCTGGTGGATGTTATTGTTATTTTATAACAATAGAAGCTGTTTAGCAATGGAGCAGAACAGAAGCAGCTTTTGGCCACAGCTGTCCTCGTGTGCGTTCAGAAAAAAAAAACAACCAAAAAGGGACATTTCTGTTCTCTAAATTTCTCTACCTATCAGAGATGTTCCTATACTCACTTTTCGACTTCCTGTTTGTTGCTGGAGAAAATATTGGTTGTGGATAATGTTCACATCACTTTTTGCTTGAGCCAAGGCTTGTGATGGTTTATGATGGAGGAGCATAGTGGCGTATGTGGTTAGTGCAGTCGTTTCACAGCTCCAACATCCCCCAGTTCAATTCTGAAATTGGATTCTGTCTGTGTGGAGTTTACACGTCATATCAACTCCACAGGTTATGAAATAAGGCAATAAACGATATGCAGTAACTTATATTAACCCACCAATCACTTTATCAACAGGACCTATTTGTTTCTACACTCACTCACACACCACATTATCAGTTCCACTTACCTTGTAGAAGCACTTTGTAGTTCCACGATTATGTGCTGTATGAGTGGATCCGAAACACCAGTGCTGCTGGAGTTTTTAAATACCCTAGTTTCATTGCTTGCCTGAAATAGCTCATCTTCTAAAAATATCCAGACACCTGTGCATCCTGTCCTGTGAGAACCAATGAAGGATACGAGGATGACTGACATAAGCTGTGCAACAAAGAGATGAGCTGCTGTCTCTGACTTTACATCTACAAAGCAGAACATTAAGGTAAATGTGAACCCAGCATTGAAAAAGACTCCAGCAGCACTGCTTTGTCTGATTCACTCATACCAGCACAACATACACTAACACACCACCACCATGTCTTGCAGTACTAAGGGAGCAATTATAATGATTATTATTATTATTATTATTATTAACACTTAAGATTTGAATTACGTATAGTTCCATTGTTAAAAACTAATTTTTTAAATGTATTTATCTATATTTTAATGATAGAATTTTATACTATTATTATTATTATCATCATAAGTATACATAAATAAACAAATATATAAAATATTAAAATATTTTATTGTGATAGTTTTACTCTTCAATATTTTTGATTATTTATATTGTTGTTAATGTTATTGTTGTTATTATTTTGAATATATATTTTATTACTCTAATCTATTATTCATAATATAGGTTATTATACATTTATATATTGCATAAAAGTGTTTTAATCATTATATTTATTTTATTCGTTATTATCTCCTGTTTACGTTTTGTGCACAACACGAGT
>JAUZST010007443.1:0-14174 GCA_034779995.1 Parotocinclus haroldoi | reverse complement strand
GGCAGACTAAGTCTTCTGCTGAAAATATGTGCAGTGGGCTTTCTGCTGATGGTTTTGATGTTGCCTCTGGTGCTTTTGGGAAAAGGAAAAATGGCAATGATTAACGGTATAGAAATAAAAACCATTTTCCATCTATATCCCTTTAGGGTATTGCTATAAATATCTAGCGTTCATTTCCTACATGGAGAATATGGAGAAAGGTGTTATATAATCAAAACTCCAACTGTTATCATACATAATTTTTAATAACAATAAACGATAAACATTATAGAATTTACGAATTAATCAAGTTAAATAAATCTGAGTGCAAAGTTTCATATTATTTTGTATTATCACACTTCCAAAAACTGTTAAATAGGTCACATTCCTTCAAGAACATTTTGAGCTTAGCAAAAAAACATTTTGAGCCTCATAAAACATAAACACACACCCTCACATTATATTCTAAGTTTCTTTTTTCAAGGACTCAAATCAGACCACTGTAATAATAATCATTACTGGAAGTGCTGTGGCAAATAAAATGTACTGTTAACCATACCTCTTGATGAAACCATAGCAGTCTTATTTGGTGAAAATTTAGTAAGGGGTATCTGTTTAACTTTGTCTGAACATATAAAAGGCATGAAAAGAGCAATGAACACGTTACTGCATGGGCAACATAAAGTTGCTTGGGCGGGGTCAGGGTTGATCATGCAATTAATGCAATCAAGATGCTCACATTCACATGGCAAAACATAATGAAACAGTCAAACAAAACAGGGTCTTCCTAAACCGCTTTATTTTAGGGGGCATGATAAGAGTAGTGAATCATCCAACAAGGGGAATTAGAGGGAGTTTACAAAAACATTATCTAAATATGACTGTTCTGGCCACACAATTCCAGCCATCAGCTGTGTTTTCTTGTATGTCTCAATCTATCTAAAATGGCTTGATCACGGCTCTTGCACTGTTTCTGATGAGAAATGAAATTCAGGCTGATCCCTTTTTTGGATGGCAGGTGGATGAAACAACTGATAGTGTTAGCCATGTCCAACTTTCTTTCGTCATTCACTATGTTGATAGTGTAGGTAAGATTCAGGAAGGCTCTGCAGGTCAAGGTGAAATTGCCCCCAGTGCAATGTTTTGTATTGCTATGCACACATACTTAACCCCTTAAAAGCCATGATTCCCATTTGGGGATTGGGTCTTTTAACTCGCCTACTGATGGGATGGGATGGGATGTTTGTTTGAGTGCAAAATAATTTTTGCATCAACCGCTTTTGAGGGTGTAATTCCATATTGTTGAGACTGACAATGGTTTGCCAAAGAAATCTCTTGCTCACGTTGTTCAGCTGTTGATGAATGATGCCTCTTGATGTAGTGCCATCTGAGGGATCAGAGATCAGGTGTCTTCAGTTTAGGTTTGTGCCCGTGCCCACACACTGAAATCTCTACAGAATCCTTGAAACGTTTAATGATATTATGCACTCTAGAGGGAGAAATATACAAATCCCTTCCAATCTTGTTTTGAGGAAAAATTTAAAAAAAACATTTTAATAATTATGATGCATTTGTTGACAGACTGAAGACCTTGAAGATGAAATTATTTGGGATCATGCGTTCTGCAATGCTCACAAAGATTAGGTGATATTTTAAATGATTTGATTTTATTTCTTTAAACAAGATCATCAGAATAGTCAATAAGTTGTTCAATTATACAAATAAGATACAAACTCCATTATGGTGATTGAGTAGCAAGTGACATATTCATGAAGGTGAATAGAATCGTGTTAAACTGGACGAGAAAGCCACACACTGACTGCTCAGTAGGGTGTATAGTCACCCACGACCGCCATTACCACTGTTGGGGTACAATCATCAACCAGACTGGTATAATCACAGAAATTGATGGAATAACAAAAGGGATTGAAATATAGAGTAATATTTACTGTATAATAAGCAATTACCATACATCTTTTATAATTATTCAATAAATATGGTAATTAGAGATCAGTACTGTAATGTATATTGTAAGATCATACATACAGGGCTTTACTGTGTCTTCGAGTTATTTATTACTTGTGATCATTTGTCATAATTTTCAAGACATCAACTATTACAGCAAACGGACATTAATCAGATTGATGTTCAACTGCACATACCTCCATACTGTTTTAATTAGTAAACAAAATGTGTACTGTGCATTGCAACTGGTGTATACTGAAATGGTTTTACACTGGAATAACAATAAAGACCACCTAATTAAGGCCATGCTGCAGATTAACTAATTTTAGTTATCTTGTTAGGATTGTAAATACATATTATTGACCGTAGCAGATGACACTTTCATTTCATAACATATTGGTCTGTAATTGTAAAAGATAAGGTATAAAGTATAAAGTATTTATTCTGTGTGCATTTGTGAATGGAGTAAGATATGCTTTTTTTCTGTCACTGAAAAGCATAAATAAATGGACCAGACAGACACCTCTGTGAATGCAACTGCTGATGGACGATCAATATTTTTTTCAGTCCCGATTCAATCCCAGTGTACAATTGCTGATACTGATAGTTTTTACTTTAATATTAAGTTTTATTGTTGAGTGTGTTTAGTGTTGGCTATCGTTTCTCATCTATTCAAATTTTCAATTCCAAATTCGTGAAAAAAGGTGCCAAATGTTTATGTATGAAGAATATATATATTTAAATTATTTCAACTTCAGCAATCACTGAAGTAAATCATTAGGTTATTTTCTACCTATTAAAACCTATTATAAGTAAAAAGCTTAAAGTGGCTTAAAGTTTGAAACTAGTGACCTAGGATCACTAAGCTCATCTCAATTACTACTCCTGAAATGACTAACATGGTAAGTAAAACAGGTTTAAATGGGAAAGAATAAAGCTTAACCTAAAACCAATCACTTCCCAAGGATCACAGGATTATTGTTGCAGCAGTAGAGACGGTGACGTAGTAACGGTGATCATTTTTGTTTCCTCTGTCATTGTTTGAATACATTACGCCACATGAAGCTTTGTTCACGTCAAGCTTTTTGGACTGTCCTGGCTAATGCAGCACTTGTGCAGTCAATGACTGACAATGTTGATGTGTGACCTGGGTATTATGTCTATGGTGGAGCGTACTGAAAACAATGTAATCAAATGATGCATGTGATCAAATAATCCTGGCACAAAGATGCTTCGTTAATACGAACCGGTTTTTACACTAATTGCGGTCATGTTTTTAAAGCATGAAATGTGTTAGAAGGTGCCGATAAGTCGATTCTGTTTCCAGCAGCTAATAATACACTGCTCACTGGGATATTTCATTATGGGATATTTCATTTTAAAGTATTCCCTAATTTTTATGAGCAGTAGATTTGCTCACTCAGTTGCAGACCCAAGTTGCCGTGTGCTCATGGTAAGATATGCAATATCTTATGGAATATGGAACTGTCTGTTCCAAAATACCGATATAGGACCAAATCGGAATCACCTCTAAATGTGACATCTTGTCACGTCTGTATGTCTTTGGAGGTCACTTTGCCTAGTAATGCTTTTCTCTCACTCTAAACAGTGATGTAGCTTTTCCCCTGCGTCAATAATCTGGTGTCGACTGAGATATTTCTGTCGAGTAAAACTCTTCCCACACTGTGAGCACCGATACGGTTTTTCTCCTATGTGAATGCGCTGGTGTTTTCGGAGATTAATCTGCTGAGTGAAACTCCTTTCACCCTGAGAGCCGAGATACGGTTTCAAGCTGAAGTCATCCAAAGTCATTTGGTGCAACCAGGGTGGTTACACAAATACCGAAATTACTTGCAAAACATCTCTTAGTAGTAATGTTGCAGACTTTATAACTGATCATCTGGAACTCATTAGGTTCCTCTGATGTCAAGTACGATAGAGAATCCCCTCTCGATACTGGAATCCCACCAGGTTCTGCTCTTCACTATTACCAGCATGATTCACATACCTAAAAGAATCAAGGGGAGGGAGATCACAAGAAAAAATGATAATAAACCATAGGAATAAAAGCTGAAGGACACAAATACAGCAGAGAAGATCAAACCATGAAAAACATGAGCATTTCACTTTCCTTATAATTTCCTGATTAGGGTTATGATGACAACAGACCAGACTGGGTCACAATTCCAGCACCTCCAGGTGGATATCCAAATGTTGAGTAAAATCCCCCTAGCTGGTTCTGGAGTCTCTGATCAGAAGGAGATGCCTGAAACCTCTCAAGCGGGAGTACCCCATGGGGCAACCTTGTAAGGTCAAAATCAATGTCAGGTTTATTTTTATAGTGCTTTTTACAATTGAGCATTGTCTTCAAGCTGCTGGACACTTTTCTATTATCTAGGCCAAACCTCTTTGGGCAGGTTAATAATTAGAGAATATACAACTTTCACCTATATGGTTAGAAGACCTTAATTTATTCAATACTGAATAAACGGGAACGTCCAGTCAATCGCAGGAAAGAAGGGCTTATTACCCACTGATGTGGATTGAGTAATAGTGTGAGGGCTGGAATTGATGACGAAAGACAGGAATTCTCATCAACTACTTTAATTTAATCAATTTAAACTTATTATTATTATTATACCCAGCAAAGAATACCCAGTTTGTATGTCAAATGACATGACATATGACATGTCCTAAAAGTGACAGATGCTACATCCAGCCCTCTGTAGATAAAGAAAACAATTAGTATAAACAAACCCCAATAGCCAGAAAATTTAAACTTCCTCACCTCATCCAGTTAGCATGTGTCTCCTTCATGGCATCTATGAATTCCTCACACTGTCCTCGCTTGAATATCTATAAAATTGTTTTTATCGTTTTTATAGTTTACATAACATTTATTTATGCAAACAAGTCATTCAAAAGCAACAGAATAAGAATTATAATGAACTACAGTATAAAGGATGTGAGTACACCATCAGGTCATTTTAGAACCATGTTCATGCAATTAGGCTACTTGGAGATCATAGATGTACTCAGATTTATTCCAATGATCACAGGTTTTGTAACTTTTATTGTTGTGGTGACCTTTGTTGCATTAAGATGCCAATACAGCCTTTCTAATTATTTGTTTTTCATTGTTCATAAGACGGAATACTCTACTTGCCAACTTAAAAACAATGCAATTGTTGAGATGTGATACAATTTTGACTTATTTGACATTAACTGATATTGCACAGGGTTGTACTTGATATTGTTGTATACTATAATTAGTATAGTGGGAATCTTGCATGTATGCAATCATTTCGAAGTATCTTGTCATGGTGAAAATGTCAGTACTAAATCAGTATCTCATACTCAAGAGTTTTGTTGTTAGTACTGAAAATATTCTGCACATTTCTGGATTTGCTGAACTGAAAGAGGAGAACAGCAGTCTGTCTTAATAGTTTTACAGGAAGGGTTATCTACCATTGTTTTTAACATTCTAACCTAGTTATGGTTATTTCTTAGGATATTAACTCACCACCCAGGAGTATCCACTGTTCATGGTTTCCTCTTTATCCACCAGTTCTCCCTGGTAGTGAGCACCAACCGGAATAGTGTCCCCAGTATTAAACACTCCCAGTCCTGCACCAGGAATATCAGACCGAACCTCTAAACCAGGTGGAAGAGTTTGCTTAGCTCTGTCAGAAACCTCCATGGGAACAGAGGTATCAGGGATTAAAACAGCAGGATCTGGAAACAGAAAACAAATGTAAAGGGACATATGCATAATCTTATTTGTTACATTTGTTTACAAGTTCACTGCCTAAAAATACAGTAGTTTTATAAGGATATGGGGATCAGCATTTATGTTGCCAGTTATTTTACAGTTATCTTGAGTTTCTCATCATCTTCAGCTTCTTCTTCTTTAGTGGTGGCAATTTTCAGTTCATTGTGGATCTTGTATTCATGAGTTTAGCCATTCAGG
The DNA here is from genome assembly GCA_034779995.1 of Parotocinclus haroldoi. Classification (NCBI taxonomy): domain Eukaryota; kingdom Metazoa; phylum Chordata; class Actinopteri; order Siluriformes; family Loricariidae; genus Parotocinclus; species Parotocinclus haroldoi. The sequence goes on along the minus strand of JAUZST010007443.1, from coordinate 8,260 downwards.
CCCACCTTCGTTTCCTCCTAATGAGTAAACACACACAGTGTAGTCCAACAAAGTCCACAATTCTACATGACTGAAGAGATCATTATGAGTTTAGATTATTTAAAATATTATTAGGAATAATATTCTAGGAAGGTGAACAGTGTACATGTGAGCACAACTCAAATCTCAAATACTTTTTTAAATTTAAAAGAGATTTTCTCCAAGTCCTCCTCACACTCCCACCGCGTCTCTGAAAACACAACTAGCCCACATAACTGTTGTACTGATAAACAATATCAAAAATCAAGCTAAGCTGCACCAGATTTCCACAAGAGAGCACTCTACTGTGTCTGACAATAATAAATACCAGACACATTTAAATGGAGAGTGAAGCTGAGCTACAGCCATTTAACTGTGTTCAATTGTGCTCTGTGAAACAGGACACCGACAGAAATTGACTGATGGACCAGGCATAGTCACATAGTAGTTTGCATGTAGGGTTTAATTTTAATTAATAACAGTAATTAAAACACAATATGAATGCATTCAGTACAGTACTGCACATGACAGCAATTCTTATCTTATTTATTTAACTAAAACCAGTCTTTTAAGCCTTTCAAGACTGCAATTCTCGTTTCTGTCGGCAGTTGTCACCAAGGGTACACTACCTCATTATCTGTCATGCAGAAACCAATTGTCATCATGCCGCTTATTCGGATCGAATCCTTAAGTAACGAAACAAACCCTGTTATATACGTGTAATGTTATTCGATTATTTGGACCAAAATTCTGTTTAATCGGACCAAAGAACGAGAGCAAATAAGAAAAAGAAGCCACAAGTCGCCACTTAGAACAGATGCAAAGTGGGTCAGCGAGATAAGGGAGGATTTTTGGGATCCCCGGGAGAATTTATGTTTTTATCAAAGGTCAGGAAATCCGAAAAGTTGTGTTGACAAAAGAAAAAAACAATGGGAGGTGACCACGCCCACCACTTTTTAAATTTTGTTCAAGTGCAGTCCCTCAAGAGAACACGTCAGATCCCACTGGATAAGGTCTTGTTTTTTACAGTATTATGCTTCGCATGCTGAGTATCTATACATTTTGCTGTAGATCGTTTCGAAAAAATGTATTTTTCAACGAACAAAGTAAGCAACAGCTGTTCTTGTTTGTACGTTCTCTATACGTGTAAATCGTACAATAAAGATTTAATAAACATTTAATATGTTACATAAATCATAGCACGTCCCGTCTTGTAACATAGAGCCGGTTACTAGGACCAAAACAATCGCATCCCGATGTGGTCCCATTAACCAGATTTGACTGTATATGGTAAAATATGGTAATTATAACTATACCTTATCATCAAAATATAAACTAATAGAATGTAAAACACTGATTACTGCCCTGTTAACAATTAGTAACACAAATCTAATTGAACATTTTACAGTGTGACCAAAAAGCTTCTAACATATTTTTTTAAATGTTTGCAAAAATAGAAAACACATTGTTTGGATTTGGGGTTTATAGAAAACATCAGTTCAATGAAATCTTGTAGTAAATCCAAATCCTGTGTTTACTTATTTAAAAAGTAATATCTTTTAATAATCCAAAAAGTCAGTTGAAAATCTCTTCAACAGAAATAACAATCCCAGCTTCTGTACTGATTTTAAGTACTTCTGATGGTGGAGCAAAGTTAACTTTAGCACTTCAGCCAGGTGTGTGTGTCTTTACTCTTTCAGTTTTCATAATTCTTAAGTGTGCAGATAAATAAAATAAATGCTGGACTGCATGGTAGCATGTTGACTCATAGCACGAAAGTCCTGGATTCCAATAGTCCAGAGGTCTGGGTCCTCACCGTTTCCGTGTGAGTTTACTCCAGGCGCTCCAGCTTCCACCCACAGTTCAAAGACATGCAGAAGGTTAGTAGATTACACTAAATTGGCCCTAGTGTGTGAGTCTATGATTCCTACAATGGATTGGCGCTATTTTTTTTCTTGTCTTTCGGTTCAGGCTCTTCTGTGATTTTGTTTTGAATTTAGCAGATAAAAAATTGAATGAATAAAATAAATTCTTTAACATCTGTTGTCCATGAGATGGCCACACATACAACCAAAGAACAATCCAGATTTAGGATTTCATATCGGGATCAACATTATCCGATCTGAAGCTCTACTGAAAAACTGGGACAATTTGAGATAAATTTGATCTTGGATAGGAATCTCTAGGATCCAATTTGGGTCTGGATTAGAATAAGCAGCCATTGGAAATCAAAAATCCTATGGACTTTTTTGCAGATTGTGGCCACAATGGTTCTGTATAACTGAAAGAAAGTCAAATAATCACAAAGGAGTTGCAACATACAATATATTCAGGCTAGAAAACAGTGACACCCTGTTGCATCTGGTGAAAAAGTCTAAGTTACTTCTGATAAGCAATGCAAAATGATCTGTACCATCAGATTAATAGTGAAATTAAGCAGTTAAATCCAATGAATTTGATTTCAAAACTACTGGGTGGTAATGATTTGTTTGTTTGTATGGGCAATGTTGTTTTGATTTTCGGCCCAAATTGGACTGACTCCATTCTTTATCAAACTTGTCCCATGAGATGCTCCCAGTCAAGTAGCTTCAGGCTGTGCAAATGTTATCGTTCTATCACTCTCCAGTTTTGAGATATAACTGTTTGAAAAATACCTAAATTTAAGGTGAATTGGTTACCGAAACTTTGATTTTTGACCCAAAATGGACCGACTCCATTTTTTTCCAAATTCTCCCATGTGATGCTCCCGGTCGAGCACCGGGCACTCTAAGCACCGGAAAGGTTTCTCTCCCGTATGAGTTGATACAATTGAAACTCTTCCCACACTCAGAGCAGTGATACGGCTTCTCACCCGTGTGAGTGCGCTGATGTCGCTGCTGGTCACTCTGCAGTGTAAAACTCTTTCCACAGTCTAAGCAGTAATTAATTTCCTTCTGCTTATTTGGAGATCACCAGAGGACATTCGAGGATCATTGGAGCTTTAGGTCAATGTGCCTTCTGTCTGCTCGCTACTGGCTGCAATAGTTTTATATATTAATCATGGTGGCACCTCTTCATTTGTCTGAGCAGTATAGGAAAGTGGACAAGTGAACAAGTGAACAAGGCATTGCCTCTTTCTGCAGGAAAATTCAAAAGCTTAAATAAGGTGGTCAGGGATTATAAAAGTAAAATACTATATTTTTTTAAATAGACTAAATGACCAATAAAACAAAGCACAGCACTCTGATGTCTGCACAGATGGAGACATTAAGCAGACAAAAACCGTGCTATGCAGTACAATCTCCCTTGCTAAATGAGAAAATCAGGAGCGTATGACGCAGGGTGTCATGTGGCTGGAGTGATGAGTGCCAGGAAACGTAGTGAGGAAAAGATGTTTTCAAGTAATAATTGTTTTATGGTTTTTATTTTCAATCATTTTCAGCAGATACTAAAAACTTGATTATAAAATAAGCTTTGTATTAAATGATTTTTCACAACTCTGAGATAAAAGAGTTTTAAGCATGTTTATGATAGGCTACACAATGATATCTACATGTGTACATGTGTATCTACATATGATTTATTTGTCAGAACGTTTGCTGACTGGAAATCGGAGACTACCTGTAGAAAGGAGTTTGGCAGCAGAGCCCAGGGAAAAATGTACTGTGAAATTTGACAATCGAACCACGAAGTGGCCAAATTACCATGAAAAATGCATAATAGAGCTGTAAACATTATGGTTAAACTGTGAAAGTTCACATTAAAACTGGCAAACAATTTATAGTTTTACTATGGAATTTCACAGTAAATTTTTTCTTGAGAGGATCGGTGGTCACAGTAGGAATTCTGGCAATGGAGAAGGTCGATGAGCTAGAAAAAAACCTGATTATGATTTTTGAGAATTGCACCTATTCTTATTGAATTTATAAAATTTTTATGAACATTTTCCTGTCTTAACAAAGCTTTTGTGAATCCCAATTTTGAACCAAGGGCCTGAGTGTGTGACTTAAGTATCTTTTTAATGGGGGGGGAGGGGGGGCAGTTTATAAAGATATTATAACAGTTGACGAGACCTGAGGGATTACCAATAACCAGTAACAACTTAGTCCCTTCAGGACTTCAGGTTGCTTCAATTGCATTTGGCGTCCATTTAAAAGTATGGGACAAATAAGTTTCTTGGTGCTCAAAGTGGTAAAGCACTGCTCTTCAAACAGAAAGTGTAACCGATTTGGGATTCTAACTCTTAGGTTCTAACTTACTTTGTGTTAATCCACCTTTAATACAACAGTAAACGTTCACTGCAATTCCATCCTATCAAAACTGAAAGCTAGAACTAAATGAATAAACAGAGGATCAGCTGGATCTTAAGGATCAATTAAATTTTAATTCAAATGTATTTATATAGCGCTTTTTACAGCGGGGCATTGTCTCAAAGCAGCTTTAAAAAATTACGTTATCTTAAAAGGCCAATCCCAAGTTGAGCAAGCCTAGGGCGACAGTGAAAGGAAAAACTCCATGAAACTAGTAGGAAAAAGCCTTGGGAGGAACAAGACTCAACAGGGGACCCATCCTCCATGGGTGGTCTAGATGTTAATTAAATAAATACTGAAAAGTATATTAGATTATAGCAAAATTAGGTAAATAATTTTAATCAATAACAAATTAATAATACAGTTTAAATTAGTAATGAAATAAATATGTTAATATATAAAACAAAATAGATATAAAATTAATCCTCAGTGGAAGGTCAACTATAGCTGCGTTTCTTCACAGTAAAAATGTACTGTGAAATTGAACAGTAGAACCATGAAGTGGCCAAATTATCATCAGAATAAAGCATTTACTTCTCACAATAATTAAAAGGCGTTTTGGCACTGATTATACTAAGTGCTCAAGGAGTTTGAGGTGTTATTTAATCCCATTTTTCCTACGGGCTTGTTGTCACATTATGCATTTCACAATTTTCAGGTATTTTCTTCCACAACCATACCTTTCTAATGTGTGCAGGATTTGGTTTTGCATTGTTCATTCATTCACTCTCTTGTTTTTGATAGGAGTTTACTGTCACATATACATTGTAGCAGGTACAATATACAGCGAAATTGGAACCATCAATAGGTCTGAACATACAATATAACAAAGGGGGGGGGTTGGAGAGACAATGAGAGCATTAAAAAAAACTCCTTAGCACATATAATGACATTTGTCGTTTGGGGGCGAGTGGCAGCTCGACCTTAAGGCCAAACCACAGATAAGATTGACTACGGTTCTTCCAACACCCTTGATCATGTTGGACAGTGGTAAAGGGCTTTGAACAGCTGATGCAACTTTTTTATTTTCGTGATATACCAGGGAACCAGCAGCAAAAGTTGGACGGGTCCGCTCCCCCGAGCAAAGGCTTCTCATCGAAAAGATGGTGTCAATAGCATTGAGAGACCATTTAATCAATTCCATAATTTCAAACTTCTTTTTAAAGATCCTCGTACAGGAGCAGAGTACACAGACAGACAGAAGAAGCAAGCAGGAACAGATAGGAGATAGGAGAGGGAAAAAGTGCATCTGCCTTCCTTGAATTTTGTACAGAGTCAGGGGAAAGTCACTGCCTAGTCCATCCATTGTTAAGGACATTCTGTACACTTAGGCCATTTTAGAGACACAAGTTAGCCTAACATGCATGTCTTTGCACTGCAGAAGGAAGCTGGAGTAAACCTTTGTGGACACAGGGAGGACATGCAGACACACAGAAAGGAACCAGACCACTGGTCCTGGACTTTCTCGCTGTGACAGCGTGTCTACCCATCAAGCCACTGTGCAACTTGGCTTTCATTGTCTTGTTGAAAAATGCATGGATGTTATGTTGCTCTAAAATCCCAATGTACTTTTCTGCATCATGGTTCTGTTCTAGAAGTGTAAAATTATCTTTGCCAAGGGTGCTGACACAACCCCCTAACACAATAGACCCCTGACACTGAAACCTGAAAACATTTAATTACCAAGTTATGCGTTGGTAGTGACATGAAATGTCAATTTGCACTTTTTTAGAATACAGATGATAGTCATGGTTTTGCTAACTCTAGTCAACAGCTATTATGATACACTTTAAACATGACTGTCAACAGTCAAACATCACACTTCTCTCATAGCTAACGTTTCTAACCATGATTACAACATAAACAAGTTACAAAAAGGGAAGAATTACTACAGAAATCAGGTACAGTTTTATTTTACATAAACATACTGTACCACTATAATGATGTAAATGTCAATTATGCTGAATGAACCTAGATGAGGATGAATACATTATTAATTTATTAATTCCAGACATCAATATGTCCCTCTTCTCTTATGGCTGACATTTTTAAGATCAGGATAACGACATAAACAAGTGGTACCTCCAAATAATTTGCTACATCACAAGCTGTTGTGATCATGTTGCTCAAAGAAGTGAAAAATAATCATTTGGTTTCTTTTTTTATTTGATTAATTCAATAACCCACATTGTGTTTTAAAAAAAAAAAAGATCACTTTTTATCAACAAATTTTAAAGTCTAACCTGTGGACAAAGCCAAATTAGCAAAGTACTGATGTTTAACACATTTTAAATAATGGCAATATGTTGGTGCCGCAATACATTATATTTTAATATCTTACATTTTCGTACCAAAAAAAACTATTTCCAACACTCACAGTACTTACAAATTGGAAACGTATCAAAGCTATAAGCTATAAAAGCTATAAGCTATAAAAGTCTACGCATGCGTGTTAAAGGGTGAATACATGACTAGGGGAATCCCCGTATGAGCAAACAGTGCGGCACGTGATTCAAAGGTCGAAGTTAAACGAGGAAACATTAGGAAGTTGCACTGAAACTGTAAAGGCTGGATGTTTACAATCATGAGCAGCGCAGATTCGGACAGGATGGATAGTTTGGACGGTTGGGTCGCGATCCGGAGTGATATATTTGAGGACAGAGAGAGGTGTAAGGTGGGATTCCTGGTACAGTGGAGTGAGATGGAGTTTAAATTCGCAGTGATCTGCCACAACAGGACGTTACAGCAACGGAGGAAACAAGACCGGGGAGAGCGGAGGGACATGGACGGGGAGAGCAGCTGGGCTGGGATGTTCTCTGCCACGGAGCTGAAACACATCCACCATCAGCTGAGCGGATCTGCGGACCAGCTACGACCGTATCTCCCCGACCTGTCGTGCTTCACCGAGCCCGGTGTGTGGAGGAACCTGGTGTTCAGCAAGTCTGAGAGACACGAGTCGCTGGTCGAAACGGTGTGTGTTCAGCTAGAGAGATACTTCAGCATAGCGGTGGATGTGTGTGGACTCACCATCCTACTGGACACTTTGTTCAGAGTGGAGGAGGAGGAGGAAGAAGAGGAGGAGAAATACTGCGAGAACCTGCAGGAGTTTAAAAGGAAAGCCATGGAGGAGCAGATCAGCAGAGCCAAGCAACATGTTCACATGGTCAGACATGCAACACACTATAGGTCACACAAACCAAAATCAAAAACATTTGGAATGGTGGGACTATTGCAAACAAAAAAACAAACATACAAAAACAACAACAAAACCCCACAGTGCTTCTTACATTTGCTTTGACTTGTTGTATAGGTATATGTCTGCATGGGTTTCCTCCCACTGTCCATATCGATTACGCTAAAGTGACCCAGTGTATGTGCACTGTCTAGGGTCATTCTTGCCTTGTGCCCTGTGCTGCCAGCTGGGCCCCAGCTCGCCTGCGACCATGTCCAGGATTGAGTGGGTGGGTGAGAAAATGAATGAAGTATTGATAATACATCCAAGATTTTGTTTTATTAGGACATCATCTCATGTACCTCTGATAACTTAACGCTGAGGGCTCATTTATTGCTTATATATCGCTTAAAATCTATTTTGTTATTTATTTAGAATTATATTATATATTTATATTATATTTACTAATTAAATTTTATTATTGATTTAAATTATGTTATTTAATTACTTTTACTATTACTACACCGTAAGTATTTAGTTAACATCTAGGCCATCTATGGAGGATGGGTCCCTTTTTGAGTCTTGGTCTTTCCAAGGTATTAGGTATTAATGTATTAAGATAATACGCATGTGTGTGTGTATGTGTGTGTGTGTGTGTGTGTGTGTGTGTGTGTGTGTGTGTGTGTATGTGTGTGTATGTGTGTGTGTGTGTATATGTCTATCTGTGTGTATATGTGTCTATATGTGTATATGTGAGTGTGTGTGTGTGTGTGTGTGTGTG
>JAUZST010007442.1:0-14174 GCA_034779995.1 Parotocinclus haroldoi | reverse complement strand
TATATGTATATATTAGAGTGTGTTGATCAATATCTACTAGAGCAAAAAGTGGTCATACATTTTCTATCTTATTCTGTAGTCCCAGAAGCCATACAGTGTACCACATACAATAGTGTGCAAAAGTCAATTCCCAGTCTCTTTATTAGAATATAAACATAAAATAGGCCATTTCTATGCAGTACTGGGAAAATAATCAGAAAAAATGGTGCTGTGCTTCAGAGGCGAGTATTTTTTGTATTACACTTAAGCAATAGCAGGATTCATCTGGATATCAAGTTGACCATGAGGAAGGACATTTTTGGAGGAGTAGCAGTCAAAACACTTGGTGGAGGTCATACTAAATACTGGCTTTTGCCTGTGAAAACCTTTTTATTCTGAAAAACCCTGTCGTCTTTTGTTTTTAATTTTGTGTACATCTTTCTTGTAATTATAAATAATATAATAATAAATATAATATTATACCATTGCCAAAACAGCAAATTTAATGGTGGCCTAGGACTTCAACAGTTTTGACTCTAATCATGGGAAATTAAAACAAGCTACTTATCAATAACAAGAAAGCATTACTACATTTGCATAAAAATAAACACTGTTCTGTGGTTTGTGTACTTGCAGGCCTGGAAGCAACTGTCAGCCAAAATGTCAGAGATTCTTGAGGAACTGAGGGCAGTTCAGGTAAGACAGCTCTGAACACAGCTGTAATATCAACTCCTATAACATACACTGAAGAAAAAGCCTTGTATAACTAGATCAGGTGTATTAGAGTTTACCTTTTTGGTGCTAATCCAGTTTGTGTACTCGCTGCAGGTGTTTCTGAAGAGTGACAGTCTTTGTCTGGTGGAGGGGGAGAGGGGAAGAAGGCAGCCCACCCTACCAGATGCACATATCCTGGCCATGCACATACAGCAGTTGGAGATTGGCGCATTCACTTTGACTAGTGGAGCATACAAGTGGCCCAAGCTACGGTCAGATACTGCAATATCATTCATACACGCTTTGTGGTGGTTTTGTGGTGAAAATGCTTGGCCCCAAAATTGAATTATTTTAAATAGGCATAGATATGATATTTCTCTTTCATTTCTCTAACATATCATGTCTGTTTTTTATGCTGTGATTCAGCTTTATTCAACCTGTTATTTTAGTATGAATACATTATTCAATTTATTAATTATTTTATTCAGTACAAAATATTTCCCTGAATATCAATTCATTACTTACACGTACTTACACTAATTTTGTATACTTTCAATTTAGCATGCTGGGATAGAGTACAGTCCAAAGATCTTATCCACAATTATATTATATATACCATTGTTATTGCAATGGTAAAAATAACAAAAACATGAAAGATAATTACTATATATAGTTATTTCTCAGTTTTTTGATTAGGATACAATTTGAAAGTACAGGAAATATAATTCATTCACTCACTCATTTTCATAGCGATTTGATTATAGTCTGGGTTGTGGGAAAGCCAGTGCTTAGCCGGCAGCACAGGGCAAAGGCAAGAACAAGCCTAGACAGGGTGACCAAATTATCATAGGGCACACACACCCACACACACATTCAAACAGTATGGGGCACTTTGGAGAGAACAAATAATGTGACACACACCTCTTTGGAATGTAAGAGTAATCCGGAGTACCAAGAGAAAATCCACAAAGACACCGGGAGAACATGCAGACTCCACACAGGTGGAACCCAGGGTCGGGATCAAACTGGGGATCTTCAAACTTTGATTAAACAGGAAATATGTACAGGGTATTAAAAAACAAGGCAACAGACATTTCCGTAGCTGATATTTCAATAACAGAAACTGGCTGTCACAGTTGAATTAGATCATTAGCCTGACATGTCTAGCATCACAGAAAATTCATCATATCTCTCACACTCAGTAAACAGTGGAGGAAAAAACACCTCAATTACTGAGTTCAATTAATATAACTGTCATTATAAATAATACTGTGATATTAAATGCTATTCCAGATGGTAAGTAAAAATATATGCAATAAGACTAACAGCATTTTATCCGGTATGTGTACATTCGTGCAGATTCCTGAAAACAAAAATACCCTCACTCTCAGTAGTGACAGGGATAAAGGCTCAGAACATACATGCACCAGAGAAGTCATTAAAAAGATGGGATGGTATGCTGACATGCAAAAAAACAGTATTCCTGACATATTAATTTTTTTGTTAGACTGTATGAACCAGTGTTTCATTCATATATCCCACCTCTGCCACAGTTGGGTCCCTGAGCAAGGCCCTTAACCCACAATTGCTTGGATTGTAAGACTGTATTCATTGTAATAAAATTCCCTCTGGATAGTAGGTCTGGTAGCCTAGAGGTTAACGTACTGGACTCTGGGCCTGAAGGTCCAGGGTCCAGCTTCAAGCTCAGGGTTCAATCTCTGCCAAGCTACCACAGTTGGGTCATTAAGCAAGGCTCTTAACCCACCACTGCTTGAATTGTAAGACTGTATGATTTGTAGGTCGCTAAGGGCAACTGCTAAATGATGTAAATGTAAATATATAGTCTTACCGCCACTGCTTCAGAACTTTACGAAATGTCGTGAGAGTATTCATGCCAGAGTGATAAGATAGACGAGAGAACAGAGAAAGGTAGATTAACTATGGTTAAGTTACAATATATTCTGTAGATTTTACAGTTCAAAAGAACATTCGCAACTAGTTTTCCTATGGGAGAGCACTAAAGCTCTTAAATCTTAAGCTCTTAAGTGCTTAAACCCAGGTTGCAATATTTAGGTGGACAGGCTCCATGTTTACAAATGAATGTAAATAACATTTGCATTTGTATATATTTTTGTATTTTTTGTCAACTGAGAATAGTTCATGTTTTTGTTTCTGGTCAACTTAATTTTAACATTATGCGTCCAAGTTTAGGGGCATGTGATGTAGGCTACAAAAAAGCACCTAAATAATGTGTTGATTTCAAACAGGTGATGTCAACAGGTGATTTATTTTGTTTAAAAAAAATGGATATGGGCAGATGATCTCCAGTTTGGTAGGAAATGTGTGAGAAAATTAATGTTTAATTAATCATCCTTCTTCTTCTTAACAACAACAACAACAATAATAATAATAATAATAACAACAATACTAATACTAATAATATTACTCATATTTTCCTAAATGAACATCAAATTGATTTGCATATTTCTGTCTGTACAGTGCATGATATTATTACATGATTCAAGGAATCTGTAGGCATTTTAGATTTCTTGCATTCGTACTGTCTGCAATGAAATAAAAGTCAAAGGAAATGTAAGGATCATTGCAGGGCTTTTTTTCCTTCATACCTTAGCGATTTCCATACCATCCCCGCATTTCAGTTGTTCAAGCAGTGTTAACGTCAGATTCTGAATCCATATGACATAGCTTTATCCTGGTCTGGATCATAGTGAGCTTTGAGCTTCTTTAACTTTTTTTAACCATCAACTTTTTCAACCTCACTATTATATCAGGCATCTGCAGCGATCAAAGGTCACGGAGAGTCTGAGTGAGTGGTAATGACACAGCTGGTGGCTGCACATGCTGCTGTGTCCACTCGGGTTCACACGTCCTGCGTGTTCGCAAGATTGGGTACACCATGCGTACAGAGTTTGTGCAGCCAGATGGTGCATGAGTGGTGACTGCAAGCTTGGGGGTATGAGATTGTGCCAAGTACCTGAGGGGTTGGGTGTTGTTGGCAGATGCCAGGATCAGATCAGGTGCACTTAGAGTGAGACACGCAGCTGGTTCTTTTACACTTTGACTGGTCTCAGCGATTCAGGAAACAGTTATTCCATAGGACAAGGAAAGTTCAGTAGAAGAATTCAGAGTTGCTGCTGCATGGTTTTTAAGATAATATATTGTACCCAGACACACAGCTAATGACACAATACTCTATATAATAATAATCTCTTTATTAAGAGGTTGTATCTTTTACAATAAAATTAAAGCTCAGAATCGACATTTGCAGAAATGCAATGATAATTAATGCCTCATTCATAGTACAGTGGAACCTTAGCGTTTAAAACACTTCTTCACTTGAACAATTCGGATATCAGATGGTCAGTATTACTTTTTTCACCTCCAAATTGGAACAGATATTCCAACTTCGGACATTATTACACTAAACAGAGCACTCCAACAGCAATGCACATATTCTAGCTGAGTTGGTGGCGATAATGCGCTCATATGGCCATAATATGCCAATCACCATAAAACTGAAAAGAATAAGAACTTAGGGCGAGATCAAAGGCATGTTATGTATATTATATAGTTTACTGCTGAATTACGTATATGTGTATTATATCAGTCTAAGGGAAACATTTCAGACACATTCTTAGTCTCAGTGCCGCTGTACCAGTGATAGTGTTTTGAAACTGACTTGCCTCAGTGTTTATAATGCTTCGCTTTTTTTCTTTTTTCTATACATTGTTTTACATTCATTTGATGCATTCGTGCTTTTAAAAGCTAATATTCCATCATTGCCCTGTATTACGTATTGTAATAATATACGTATTTTGTTATTTACTCTTCCTCAACCTTCAGCTCTTATAATTGTTTTCCATGCTGTTGTCCTGTAATCAATTTGTGCTAATGTTCATTCATTTAATGTTCATTGTGTATTCACGTTACAGATGCTATGATTGATTTACATTTACAATACTTGGCTTTCTGCAGACTGGCGTACAAAAATCTAGACTGGCGTTTTAAAATCTATTTTGTTTTAAAATCTGTTTTGTTACTTATTTCATTACTAACTTAAATATTATTATTGATTTAAATTGTAGTTTTTCTTAATTTTACTATTACTTTAATATACCTTTAAGTATTTACTTAATTAACATCTAGGCCACCCATGGAGGATAGGTCCCTTTTTGAATCTTGGTCCTCCCAAGGTTTCTTCCTTCTATGTTCAGGGAGTTTTTCCTTGCAACTGTCTCCCAAGGCTTGCTCAATTTGGGATTGGCCTTATAAGATAATATAAGATTGTAAAGCTGCTTTGAGACAATGTTCCATTGTAAAAAGCGCTCTATAAATACATTTGACTTTGACTTTGAGTACTTTTAATAAGTAAGTGGGTGTAAGGCCATTGAATGCTGTACAAGTACAAGTGAATATTTTAAACTATTCAGAGTAACTTTCAGTTCATATTTTACATGATACAATCAAAGCACTTGTAGATTAAGGGCCTTGTTCAGTGTGCTTATCAGTGTAAGCAGGCTTGGAGTCTGAACCCTTGGCCTACAGAACTGTTGAAACTCACAATATTATTAGCATTATTAGAAGCTAGGGTATAATTTCACACCATTTTACTTGCTCCACCATATTCAGTCTTTCATTTTACTTTCTTTCCATCTTTGTATTTTTTCCTTTTCAACTCTTATCTTCCTGTAACACTCTGTTTATCTCCTCATATTTCTGCCTCTTTTATTTTCCTTCTTCCTCTTTCTTTCTCCTCTTTAGCTTGTTTCATTGTTATTGTTGTTTACTCTTTGTTACTATTGCTCTTTTAATTACTTTAATTATGATAGGGTTGGTTCTGATGAGCTCAGCTCAGTTGGCTGGCTGCTGCCTGGATGCCCAGCATCTGCAGGAGAGTATGGTACTTATCGTATCGTATTTATGTGTATTATCAAATTCTTATTGTAAAGTCTAAATATTCTAAACTAAACAAATCTGATGGAACGTGTGTGGATGTATATTTTTTTTCCTTTTTAGTCTTTTAGTCTTACTCTTTAGTCTTTTTCTCTTCCAATCTGTCCTACGTCCTTCCTTTTTTCCTATTTACACTTTTATGCAATTAAACTGTCTGGCCAATAAAAAGTCACTGTTTGGATGCAGTGAGCAGCTTCGCAATTCTTAAATAACCATGTTGAAAGACATATCCTGTGGTCATGAAGAAGATTTCAAAAGGTTATATTATTGACCTGCATCCAAAGAAGATCTTGAGGAGAATTTTGCAGGAATTGGGTGAATACATATCCAGCACATTATTTAAAGCTATTATTTAAATGTTGTCAATTATTGAATGCTTGGTGAAATATTGACACTAGAATGCATGGCTGTGTTTAATAATGACAGTAAGAATTTCCACATGCGCAGTGCGACAAGAACACATAGGACTGCGACTAAACAGCCGTGTGGCCATATAAACTACTTGTTAATGAGTCTGATCAGACAAAAGGCTTAAAACTGAGCATAAAGGCTGGACTATGAAGCATTACAAAATGACCATGTGGTCAGAGAAGTTCGGATTTAATGCATACCAGAGAGATATGTACGTGAGTGTAAGGAGGCATGGATGATGCACCCATCATGTATAGCACTTACGGCATAAACCTCTCGTTGCAGTGGTATGTGATTTTTGCCACATATTAAGACAGCTCTGAATGGAAAACATGTTGTGATGTTGCACAAGATTGTTGACACAATGCCATTGCAAATGCATGCCGTAATCAAAGCAGAAATCAGCTCAACAAAATACTAGTGTCTCTCGTCTCTCCTTCTACCATTATCACATTCATTATTTTGTCCTTTGGTATACATTTTATAATTTTCTTGTTTTCCCATTTTCTTTGTTTTCTCACATATTGCTTTTTGCAAGCACTATGTGTTTCCTGCATATAACTATACACTATTTGAAATGCAGCACATTTTAAAATGCAGTAGTACAATTTTATAGATGTAAGTCAGCAATTATCACTACCAGTACTCCCCGGTTTACGATGAGCATACATTCTGACAAGTCCATAGTAAGTTGAATTTATAGCACATCTAGGTGTTTAATATATGCTGTGTATATCATACTACAGCCTATAGGTTTAAATACGACCATGATTATGACTCTTCCTCACTGCATTTCCTAATGTTCTCTGCCACATGACTCTCGATGTTATTCACTGCCAACAGTGCTGCGTGTACTATGTAAACAACGTATTGCTGGATACGGAAAATTCGAAATTATGAGTACTGTTTCTGCTGAATATGTATTTGTTTATTGTCAGATTTCCTTTGAAAAGTAGCAATACTGTAAGATACTGCAAAAAAACAAAACATACATGATCATACACATCTGTCTGAATTGCCCTTTTCTTTATCTGCAGGAGTATAGCACGAGTGGTAAGTCAGATCCATGCCTTTCAGGAGCGTCTGTATACATACCCCTCTGATCTAGAGCTGCAGTCCTACCTTCAGGCCCGGATCACTCGCCTGGGTTCTTGTGACGTGTCACTTCTTGCGGCTGAAAACGATGCCAACTTCAATCAGCCAGCTGCAGAGCGACACACACGCCGCATTCAGGATACACTGCGAAGGGTCAAGGCCTCCTTCCAGTGATCCAGAATGAGATCCCACACATACACTAAAATGGGCAGAGCTCAAGAGTCAAGAGGAGTTTCACGTGAGCTCTGATTTGAAAAAATGAATAGTCACGTTTTGATAATGATAGTTACTGTATGTGAACTGTGACGGTTAGAGCACAAATGCACTATTTTCTCACAGCACTTATCTCTCACTATCGGAAAGTCCACGTTCATATGTTTTGGTCAAGGCCTTTGCACTTCCCCAAGGGAGTTCATTCTTTATTATTGTTATTGTTACTAGTTTAACCGAGACTAAATGTGAACCCATTATTCTGAATTTTGTGCACTGATTGTTGACTCGTGCAGTTTTGCTCAAATATTTTTATTGCAGTACTTGATCATTTAATACAGATCTGCGGTATACATTATACAGTCATTACATAAGTCAACAAATATTACAACATACCACATGAAAGTAAGCTGTTGTACATTTTTTTAGAAAAGTAAAAAGTAAAAAATCTTTTTAGTCTTGACATGAGATTGCTTTAGTAATGGTATAATGACCATATATATACTTATTTCTTAGTCTCTTTAAATGCCACCCAAAAATACAGGAAATTTTAATCCATTATTATGGATTTCTATAGGCTACAGTAGCAAGTATTCAGTGTTACCTCCCCTTACACATGACGTACAGAACCATCTGGTAGCTTCATCTGGATGGCAAGATGACCCTTCTGTAGTCTAAAGAAGAATAGGAAGGGTAGCAGTCAATACAAAACTTTATATGGGGAAAATGGTGAAAAGGCTCAAATATGCTGAAGCTCACAAAGATTGGAATCCATTTCATTATTTTGGAGTGACAAACCTGTATTTGGGTCCAGTTGTCGACAATGTGTTATGTATGGCCATTAAACCATTGCTAAAATAATCTAATAGTGGACTAAGACTTTCACACAGTAATGTATGTTACTTCTAATAACTGTAAAACTTTGTAATATCTTCAGTAGGTTACAGTTATTTGCATTATAAACTGAGTAAATATGTTTAGAAGTCAGTTCCATATGTGAATAATAATAATTTAGACAACAATGCTACTTATTAACATTAAACACCAATTACATTAAACACCAATTAAATGTGGCTAAAAATAATGTATCGAAAAATGCATTAAACTGTAGCTGTGCTTTTCAGAGGGGTGGTACTCTCAAGTGTATGTCCTTTGACTCTTCAGTTATGTGAGAATATAATACGATATATGGACAAAACTATGTAGAAACCACTTCTAATTTGACATCTCTTTGATTCATCCACACGGACTGCTCATAGATTCATAATGTGTCCATATTCATAAGCTTACAGGTATGAAATAGTCATAGACAAGCAGTGTGGTACTGAACACATTAGTGAATTTCAGTAGGACACCTTCCAGCTTATCATTAAATGACTGGCCCATTTTAATGGAGACCTTGGATAAAGAGCCCTGACCTTGATTTCATCCGACACATTTGTGATAAATTGAGATGAACTGTGAACAGTAATCATTGATCTAACAGACATTTTCCCAAATCTAGTGAAAGCGATGTTCGTTGTAGAAACAGAGTCTTGACATCTCAACAGTCTACACATTTTTGGCTATATTGTGTCCTTAATACACACCAATCAGCCATAACAATAAATGTGTCTACCTAATATTATGTAGGCCTCTCTTGTCGCATGTCTAGCTCTGACCCATTAAAGGATCGACTACACAGGAGTGCCGAAGGTGTTCTATGGAATCTGGCACCAAGATGTTAGCAACATATCATTTTAAGTTGTGAGGTGGAGTTTTATGTCATGTTCCTCAAACTATTGCTGAACAGTTTTTGCAGGGTTACAGGGTGCATTATTTAAAAGAACCCACTGCCGCAATGTATAGTTGGGTAGTAAAGTAAGTAAAGTAAAGTTTCAGAGTTTTCCAGCAGAGTTTTACCCAGTTTTACTGCGAGTCTTCTTCTCTTCACCAGTCAGGGGGAGTAATGTTATGGCTGCCTGGTGTACTGTGTACCTCTTTGGTTAACGTTTATTGTTGTTATTATTATTATTATTATTATTATTATTATTATTATTATTATTATTATTGATGTTGTTGTTGTTGCGTTCCACTGTGTGTGTTCGCACCCAGCTCTCCCTCCTCCCGAGGTGAGGAAACCGACGATCTAGGAGGTCGATGCTCCTCTGTAGTCGCCACTTCAAAGCGTTTGAGATAAACACACTTAATTGGAAGGCGAGGAGCTCGAACCTCTGTAAGTGCAGATCACTGATAAAGGAAGCAGCCAGCATGCTGTTATCATTCTGACTCGAGCTAAACGATCCCTTTAGAAGTACCTTGTTGGCCGGCGACGGACTGACCAGACATTTTGGAGGACCGTATAGCTGTCTAATGCATTTGCATCTCGTATCTATATAACTTTCTATTAAGAATACGTTTAAGTAATAGTTAGAAATAAACTTTCATTTAATCATGCTACGTTGCGTGTGTATTAACAAACTCAATAAAATAAATAATTTACTTTTGATTCTACAGTGCACGAGAGGTTTGGAGCTTTAGATATTGCTCTCCGTCTGCACGGCTTGTAGTGAGTAGTGCATTGTTTGGACGGTTTGCATGTGAAGCGCTTGCCCATCAGCTTCTAACAGTGCTGCTACTGTAATCCCTTTGATGTCCGGTGTCCAAACGGCAGCGGCGCCAGCGGCTCTCCAGGAGCCCGCAGACGTGTTACTACAAAGCCATTTGAACCCCATTGTCATTTTCATTGTCCTACTCACAAAAGGAAGGTGTGCTCAAGAAAACTTGAAACTAAATACCAAGGAGAGTTGTTGGTTCAATGTGTAGGACAAATGCATATTGAGTTCAATTTCTTAAATAGATCCAGGTGGATATAATTCATTAGATTAGTATTTTGGACCACTTTGGATTTCCTGGGTGAATATAAAACAACGCACACAAAGCCATATGAATTATATGTATATATGGTATATAGACAAGAACTAAAACATAGTTGCATCAGAGTCGTTGGGTTTGCACAAGTCGATGCGTCTTTGGACTTGTTCAGGCTTTGCGTAGCCTGTTGCAGATAGCATTTAATTATTTGTTGAACGGAATGTGGCATCTACAAAACCAACTAAACACGGAAGCCTGTAGGTTTTACTTGGTATTTTGTATGCCTATATAAACTGTAAGATTAAGCTACGTGCTGAACTGCACCATTCAAATATGACAGAAAGTCGTTGGAAGGTTTAATTACATCAGAATATATATATATAATATCAGAGTATGGAATAGGCTACACAAGCGCTTTAAGCTTTTTATTGGCTGTTGTTTTGAAAGAAAGATGCTAGCAGATATGTTTTTTTTTTTCGAACAGTGCTATCATATACAGAACTAATAACGTCGAAGCTTTGCCATATTCTTTTGCGAGCATGTTACAGGTAGGACTAATAAGGGGGTCATCTCGTTTGGATCATTCTTCCCCAGTGGTTGGATTAGTGTAAAAGGACACTGGGACAGCTGATGTCTTTAAATCTTCTCACAGACTCAGTGGCGCCAGGTTTTCACACAATCACAGGATATGTAAAGACTTCAATAACGACCCATTAGGCCTAATGATTGCGAATTGAGCAGGCGTTAAAACACACCATGCATATGCAAATACAGAGCGGCGTGAGAGGCCTATACATACTCAAGAGTTTCGCCTTCAGGTCGTCACACTCTTTGGACTTTCACTGGGATAACACTCGCACCACTCTGGCCTACGACATGGTAAAGAACTTTTCCGTGGACTGGCTCGCACAGAGCTTTCACGACTCCAAAAAGGATTCAGAGCCTCTGGAGACGCCCCACGTTTCGCCAAGAAGACACGTGCCTTGCTTGGTTCAGCCACGGGCTCCGACCTCGTATGATAAAGTTTACATTCAGCCCAAATCGAAATACACAAGGACCGAGCAGAAGTCAAGTACAGAGGTCCTGAAGAACAACATCTCAGCTTTGAGAAACTGCCAGTCTCCAAGCTGTAAGTATCACTATATGGTTGATCCAATTTATCCGTGTAATATGCGTCAACTGCTTGGAAGCTTTTATACACTGTACCTAATTATTATTATTATTTTAAATTCAGCTTCGGAAAACAGTGGATACTCCTCAGGTTATGAGAGCGAAGCAGCAGCTTCTGAATGTCCATCCATTGAGGATGGAAATGAAATTGACAGAGATGGAGGCGTACACCGCAGGATCAGAACCAAATTCACCCCCGAGCAAATTGAGAAGCTGGAGAAGATATTTAGCAAGCACAAGTACCTAGACGCAAGCGAAAGAGTGAAGACTGCTCAGAAACTCAACCTGTCTGAGACTCAGGTTAGTTTCGATGGCTTGTTATAGATCGTATAATCGTGAAACTTTGCTTATTCCATTATCCAATATCAGAATTTTTCTAAAGTCCACTTTCTTTATCTGTTTAGGTTCGGACCTGGTTTCAGAACCGAAGGATGAAGTTGAAGCGGGAGGTTCAGGAGATGAGGTCTGATTACGCGCTCCCAGCTTTACCCTATGTCGTCTTCCCAGCTGTCCCTTCTCTCCCTTTTCACGGTTACAACGGACAGCGTGTGACTTTCCCCGCTGTTTCCCATTTATCAAATTTGATTCCACCGATGGCAGTTCCTCATCTCCCGATCCAGCACCAGCAGATCATCCCTCAGCACGGTCACCCGATTATCCACATGCAGCAGTATTATTAGGAAGAAGCGATTGTGGACAGTTTTGTGTGCAATATGTATGTATAGCTGTATAGAATAATACAAAGACGATTGTATATAAGTTTATCAGAACAGAGTTTATTTATTGAAAAGATTTATTTGCAAAATCTAATAGCTTACTGTCACTTATTGCACTGGTGTTTGAGCAATAAAATGTTGAATGTAAAAACCTTGTTTTTGTCCTTCTAGACTCTTGGGTGTTTTTTTACGGTTTGAACAACAATTGACCGGCAATCATAAAGTGCAACACGCAGCACAAAACCTGGTGTATGGATAGTCTGATCCTATTGCATAGTTCAGTAGAACAGAGCTCTGATCACTCTTAGTTGATTAGAGGGATAAAAAATAGGGATTAGTCTGACGCATCAACGACTTCAAAGCGCAACAGGCTGGGTTGGGAGTTTCTTAACCATTTAAGAGATTATCCACATATTAATACGGGGCCTGTAAGATTCTAACGCAAATTAAGTTTATAAAGAAAGAACCAATGACTAAGGGGAGAGTGTAGTAGTAAACTGTTTCTAGCTTCATGTTTAGAGTTTTATTTGGAAAATTTAATTCTCTGACTCATTCGGAGCTGAACCCATCGATAAATAAATTCTGCCGATTAACTCATACGGATTAGTGTTTCAGGTTGTTCTAATTAAAAGTATTAGAACTGGTGCAACTCCACGGACAGAAGATTAACGTAAAGGACACATATCAGCTATGTCACTAACACATAAAATAGCCAATAATACTAAATACCGGTATTGTATATGAATTTTCTCACTAATTCCAGCGTTCAAGTCTTACTAATAATCTGTTGAACGCTTTCAAAATGGTAATACACTATTTTACAAGACATTGTTACGGATTGGTTATATAATGGCTTCTTGTGATGGCTTTACGTTGATTCACTGTCATTCACAAGTTAAAAGAAGCATTTCATTTTTATTATCATAATATTCTAAAAATTCATAGTAAAACTGCTTTTATATGTCACGTGTACGTATGTAAGTGGTCGGATATTGCTTTGTACATTCATCTAAACTAGACCACTGGGCCATTGTCAGTAGTGAAACCGCGTTGATCCCACACTGGGCTTTCATATGCAAGTCAGCTAATTCTGTTTGTCTCTGTCGTGGCACTTCAAACGAAGCCTAACGAGTAGATCATGGCCTACGATTAGTACTAATTAAGTTGACTATTGATGGGTTTACACTTTCCACAAAGGCTTACGGGACTGGCTCCATGAAGTCTGGAAGTGTGTGTACTCTTCAAGTCCTGAGGTTCTCGATGAGGAGACTCGATAATCCTTGAGTATTTGATCACTAATGATCTGATGCAATTAATGGATAAACGCGTTGAATACAACTATTTGGATAACGCACTTAACCTTTGAGTGATCGTTGAAGCAGATGATTGTTCTTACTAAATATTTTGTATTCAGTTAAGGTAAATTTGACATTCACATTCAAAACACATTCAAATGCGTACTGATTTGGCTTAAATTAAATGTTTATGAAATGTTATCAAGACCCAAATAAGCCCAGGCCTTTTGATGTATAGGCCTAAACTTTTCAGCCTGTGTATCATTCAGACTTCTTAATAGGTTCTGCCTGAAACGTACATTCATGTTCAGAGACCTCCACATTTCCGACTGAGCAATTAAGCGCAAGTGTACTGGAGGAATTAGAGGGATAGTGCAGGGGATGCCAGGCGCCAGGGCCTAATTCAAATTCTCCTGTCAGCCGACATCAAACGATCCTCTCTCACCTCTGCTTGGGTGTGCCACTATCAAAGTCCCCAAAACACCAAGCTAACAAGACAACCCGAATTAGATAGAGACAACTGCCGCAAACAACGATACAAAAGAAAGAACGCAAACATGTAACTTACAACTGAGGAGTGTGTACTTTTTTTCGCATAATTAATATTTTTAAAAAATGTTACCACCTGATACTGTAAGCTATGTAATGAAGGCATAGCCAACATAGCCAGTGTATTTGTAACGCTTATTATTATTATTATTATTATTATTATTATTATTATTATTATTATTACTAGTAGTAGTAGTAGCAGCAGCAG
>JAUZST010007441.1:0-14174 GCA_034779995.1 Parotocinclus haroldoi | reverse complement strand
ACACACACACACACACACACACACATATATATACACACACACACACACACACACACACACACACACACACACACACAGAAAGAAGGACAATATAATATATAACAAAAAAAAAAACAATGAAAAAGAACAATTTGACAAACAACCAATTATGTTATTAAACTATTAAATTATTTTTGATGATACATTGATTTGTGCAATTCTTAATTTATATAATGACGTATAAATTTATGAATTAACTTTTAAGCAGTGGTGAATTTCTTGCTATTTTTGTTGACCACGTTTCTAACCTTCAGTGTGTAATCAACCTTGCTCAGGCATTACTTTATATACTGCTCACACAAATTAGGGGATACCCTAAAATGAAATATCCCATAAAGAAATATTCCCTAATGTTTGTGAGCAGTGTATATCTATGTACGTGAGTGTTTTTTTGGGGGGGTATAATGGTTTCCTTTCACAAACTAAATTTAGCCAAGAGTGTGTGCACCCTGCCATGGATTGCCTTCCTGTCTGGGGCTGGTACCAAATAAGCACAAGGTGCTGGATCAAGCAGACACCTTCCCAATCCTTATTTGGTTTATGAAAATGGGTGATTGAACATTGACAGCCCAATAAAATTGATTATAAGCCATCATTTATTACAGACACATTTCAGTTGTGTTTTCAGTTTGCTTCACATTATTTTAGACCTAAAGGGGCATAATGCAATGTCTTATACATTTTAGTATCTTAATGGGACAAGGTACAAATGAAAATATTTATAAAGCATGAGTGCCTCATACTTAAACGTTTTACATGGCAATAATAATGAGTTTTCTTAATCAGTTACATCACTTTGAAAACAACTCCTGCTCAAAAACAAGATCTATTGACATTACTAGTACACGTCTAGTGGTTATCCCCTAAATCTCCAAAGCAAATTAGGCTGCAAATGAAACCTCCAGCTCACTCTGACGTTGAAAGTCGGACTGAAACTGATAATTGAGTCAAACCCAACTGTGCAATTGTAATAGAACTTAAGGCCAATTTGGGAGCAGAAATGTAATTATTTTTTTGAGACCTGAAATATCAATCAATTATTATTGCTCCTCTAAATTTCCCTGTGTTTTTTCTGTTACCCTTTTAGTTAGCATCTCTGCACTGTCTGTTCCTACTGTCTAAACTAGAGATGCACAGATTGTAGTTTTCCTGGCCAATTCTGATTTTAGAATATCAGATCACTATGAATATGCATGACTTCCAAGAATTTCTTGCGCGTTTCATACTCGCAAGAAATAAAATATTCCCACGGTAATAAAATGAATCTTATGGTGCATCCAAAAACAATTGATCTAATAAAAGACCTTTTCATTTAAGGTTCATATCTCTTGACTCCACATGATCTCTTACAATATTCTTACATGGCCTCGTTTTAATACAAGCAAATCATCAGTCAGGTATCATCTGGCACACCCCTAGTCCAATTTACCTGATCTTTTTTTTGTAACATGACCGGCCGAATCAGATTTTGGCTCATTCTGATTTACTTTCTAAGAGTTATTAATGGCAGCATGCAGAAACCTTTTTGTTCAACTTATCTTTTAGTGGAAACATCACTGCTATAGGAAGATGGCAGTTTCTTCTGGCTTGTGCCTGGCTCTGGGCTCTTGCTAGCCTCTGTTTTAAGCTCTTTGCCTTTGTTAGTTTTGTCAAATTCCGCATATTCAGCAGGGTGATGCTGTTTTAATTGTCTTTTTTCATTTGTTTTTCCAGAGTTGTTCCTATACAGCTTACTTTTAGTATTGCAAACAGCACTCACTTTGAAGAACTGAACACATGGCTGTGACCGAAATAACATTAGAATCCCTGCTCATTCATTTGTGCTGCACTATTATATAGGGAGAGACCATTTAGTTGACCAAGTAGCACTGAAAACACAACTTCTAACACTTCATCACTGACGTGCCTCAGCACAGGTTTCGTTTAAGGCTTTGTACATGAACTGAATTGTTGTGTAGCTGTGACCAGCAAAGAAATGGTTATATGAAACAGATCGGCCGGTCAACAGTTAAAGTAGATCATGTTAAAAACTGGTCGATTCCAATCACCATATGATCGATGCATTTTTAAGTGTGCGCCACACAGGTGCAATAAACAAACCATGTTTAAACATAATGGCTTCTGTGAGATTAAATATAGGTCTATACTACAGCAATTTTTTTTTTTTTTCAGCTGTTGGTACCAGATAGGCGTACGATGCTGGTAGGGTCTGGCCCTCAATTTTTATGCGGGTATGAAAATCAGTAAATAAATTGACATCCCAGTAAAATTGTTTATAAGCAATCATTTCCATTTTGTATTGCAAACAGCACACACTGAAGGACTTCCATGTAAATGTGGTCGGCAAAGACTCAATTATACAAGTCCGATCGACCGATCACTGGTTATGGCAGATCACTTTGGGAACTGGCCGATTCTGGTCAGCAGCGGATCAATGGATACATCTCTAGTCTACATCGTACTTACAATTAGAAGAAATGCATTTTAAGTGTGTACCACACAAACCACGTGAAGACGACAATCATATTGTGAGATTAAATGTTGGTCCTATTATACTGCAAATATTTGTTCACCCCTTTCTTTATCTTCCCACAGAGATCTAGAAGACTTTGAATAAAGAGTTCCTGCAAAAGGTTAATCAGAAGTTGGTGGAATCAGGAAGACTATGGCAGCTGAAAGCCTGATTGAGCTCAGAGACTGGCTATTCCTGCTTCTCCTTTGCTTGACGTTATTGGTGGAAGTGCTGGAGTTTGCTGCAGCAACAGCTGCTATCACCGAGGCAGCACTTGTAGAGGCGGAGCATCAAGGCGATGTGCCATGCCCATCTGCATGTAGATGTGATGATGGATTCATTTACTGCAATGATCGTGGACTAAGCATCATACCAGCTTTACCATTAGCGGCAGCTGTGCTCTATTTACAGAATAATCGCATTAATAATGCTGGCTTGCCCACTTCTCTAGAAAGACGAATGACTGTTCGAGTTGTTTATCTTTATGACAATGAACTGGATGATTTTCCAACTCATCTGCCGCCCTCATTACGCGAACTGCACCTACAGGACAACAATATACGAACTTTGCCTCGTGCAGCTCTTGCTCGTTTACCATTGCTGGAGAAGCTCCACATGGATGACAATTCAATATCAACAGTAAGCATCGAAGACAAGGCATTTGCAAATAACCCACGGCTACGACTCCTCTTCTTGTCGCGTAACCACCTCTCGAGTATACCATCAGGGTTGCCATCGTCGCTTGAGGAGCTTCGGTTGGATGACAATCGAATTTCTACAATTCCAACACATGCATTTAGGGGCCTCACCTCCCTTAAACGCCTCTTCCTTGACGGAAACCTGCTAGCAAACCAACGCATAGACGACGACACATTTTCAAGGCTGTCCAACCTAACTGAGCTCTCACTCGTACGCAACTCTCTTCAGGCACCACCTTTAAACCTTCCCAACACACATCTTCTTAGACTGTACCTGCAGGAAAATGCCATGACTCGCATGCCAAGGGGTTCGCTGGATGGCATGCACCGGCTCCAGAAACTTGACCTGTCAGGCAATAACCTTACGACGCTACCTAGGGGTTTGTTTAAAGACTTGGACAGTATCTCCCAGCTGCTTCTCCGTGGGAATCCATGGCATTGTGGCTGCAATCTGCGCTGGCTCCATGACTGGCTGCATGTCCGAGGTTCGTCAGTAACAGTTAGGGGTCTAACGTGTCATGGACCAGATAAAGTCAGGGGTAAAACTCTGAGGGACCTCACAAGTCTAATGGAGCAATGTGAGGTAGCAGTAGACGGACCTGGAGGATTGGGTGGAGGTGATGGAGCTAAAAAAGACAAAGGGGAGTTCCCAACTGACTTCCCAATCACAACAACCCTCCCACTTCCACAAGGGTCTCTCTTTACTCTCAGGTCCAGGCGACCCGTTCACCGGTACCATGACTTGGGACAGGACAATTACATAGGGGCTGAAGGTGACGATGTCAGCAAAGCTCTGGTCATCAGTGTAAAGCCTTTAACCCCAGAGACAGCCCATATTGCATGGCATGCTGCTCAACCAGCCTCAGCTTTCAGGCTCTCTTGGTTAAGACTCAGTAACAATCCAGCCATGGGATCCATCACAGAAACACTAGTCCCAGGGGACCGCCGAGAGTATTTACTCACTCAGTTACAACCACAGTCAAGCTACATTGTTTGTGTAGTCCCACTTATTGTCAACAAAGGAAAAAGGACATCTTTTACAGGATCAGGGGCGTTGAATTTGCACTCTGAACACGAACACCCTGCTTGTGCTAGAACAGAGACAGCAGGTGCTGACCAGGTTCAGCCAGGTACCGATCAGGGTCAGCGCAATCAGGGTACAGATGAACTCAATGTCTTACCACTTGCAGGGATTATAGGAGGGGTGACTGCATGTGTTTCACTGTTCCTAATTTTTGGGATATTTTGCTGGTATGGACATCGGGTAGGATACCTTACAGCCGATGATCATACAGTCTATGGACGTGATGTTGTCGCCTCCCGTAGTGGCGGCAAACATTATGATGACTATGTAGAATCTGGTACCATTAAGGACACATCAATCTTAGAGATTGGAGCACCTGGTTTCCAGATGACATCACTGGCTGCCCATCAACCCTTGCAGCCAAAGGCAAAGGTTGAGGACATGACATACATTCATACTATCTTCCCCTCAAATAACACAACCCTTTACAGGAGCACTCCCAATCACACAACCAATCAAGGCTACGGAACCAACCGGGGATACAGAGAAGGTGGAATACCGGATATAGATTATGCTTACACGTGATAGACTTTACACTGTCCTTTAACTTTTCAGCCCAATATCTTTAAGACAAAGTAGCAGAGTAGGGGTTTGTTCATTGTCTTAGGTTCCAAAGTAGGGGTGTGCCAACTCTTGTAGCCTATATAATCACTACAGTCATACCAATGAGAGAAAAAAAATTATACAGTTGGTTTTAAATGTTAAATTAATGTAAATTACTGAACAGTAATTTACATAAAGGGTTTGCAGAAACAATCTCTAAAACCATTTAGAATATCAGATCACCGTGAATATGCATGACATGCCCAAGAATTTCTTGCGCGTTTCATACTCAGATTTGACACATCTCCTTTCCATAGTCCGAAAATGAATCTTACGGTGCATCTAATAAAAACCTTTTCATTTAAGGCTCATATCTCTTGGCTCAAAATGACATCTTACAATATTCTTACAAGCAAATCATCAGTCAGGTTTCATTTGGCACACCCCTAGTCCAATGTACCCTTTGTGCCTCCTTCAGTCTATGTCTAGTCTTGGTTACTCAGTGAAATATGGGATAATGATGCCCTGGACCACGCTTTTAACACCTAGAAGAAATAAGTGCCAGAGATACCACTCGTGGTATTGATAATGTTTTTCTCTCCTCCTTATTACATACCTGTTTTTGTCTTGCGCCATGTCATGTTAAGGGAATACTTTAAGTGGTTTGCATGAAGACAAGGGACTCGGTAGGTATAGTTACAACTTTACTACCTGTACTGCATATGTACTGAGGATAATTGGTGCCTTTCAATCAATGGGAACACCTAATATGACCCAGTCATCTTCTTTATCCCTTTTCAGATGTGATGTGCATTTCAAGATTGACATTTTTTTATTCTCTCAGTTTCTTTGTGTTGTTTTATTCTCTCCCATTATTGCAGACTGTGCAATGACTTTGTTCCTGGCCCAGAGAACTGACAGGTTTGACATTGCAGTAACCCCAAATTGCCGAGTTAATTTCCATTAAAGACAGAAAAAAAGAAACAGAGCAACACAATCATTTATGGCTCCAAGCTTATGAACAAACAACTACACTGCTCACATGAATTAGGAGATATTTAATTATGGGATATTTCATTTTGAAATAACCCCTAATTTTTGTGAGCAGTATATTAAAACACAGGTATGTACCAAATCTTTCCTTTTATTTCAAAGAGCAGATTGGTCATGCCTTACATAAAATGGGTTTCCAATACAACGACATATTCTATGTTTACTGGCGTTTACAAGTTTACCTGTACTTTACATTCCCTACCAAATATATTTTCGCGCCAAAAACCCAGCACCATCCAAACAGGAAATCCGTTGAGCTACTAAAATGGGAAAAGCCCAATCATGACAATCATGCAAGTAAGATATCCCTTTCAAACTGACAGGCTGGCACAGATAAAGCAGTAAATCTGGTACTAACCCAATACAAGCTAATGGCAAAGGGGCGTCAATAAAGGACAAGTATCTGGAGAATAACACAAGCACTTAATTCAATAAAGGGCATGAAATGTGGCCAGCGTGCATTTCCCTCAGTCTATCTATGTCACCATCAAGAACCACAAGTAATTTTCATCCGTGCCCTTAAGGTACTGACATCACAGAAATCAGGGACAAGCATAAATATACCATTTACAACACTGTGGACCTCTGCATCTTTTTTATGGGCAATGGGGTATGGAACAGAATACAGTCAGACTTTCAATGGCTGTGGACAATCTTCTACCCAAATTACGACTAGAAAAATGGAAGCTGGAGTGTTAGAAATGTCAGCAGAATAGTGTTTAGTTCCTTTAATTTTCTTGCCTTTTATATTGCATTTTGAAAGTGATATCTGGATATATATCAAATCTGTCACTGTTTCTCTTTATGGAAACTTATCTGCAGTGGATAATAAACAGCTTGTCCCCCCCCCCCATCGGTATATATATAAATAAATCCAAATTAAAACAGTTGTGATGAGCAGCGTTCTGAGTTTGGTATGAGTTTTACAAAGAATTATGGAAATTAGAAAAAAAAAGCTACAAAGATGCGGTTATATCACTACGTATACAGTACCTTATGCAAGATTGGCATTTCAGTATAAATCCTCTTGAAAATAATGGTAGTTTAAAGCACCAGTGTCGATGGAGCAAGAGAATAAAGTGGAGAGAAAGCAAATGGATTGTGTTTAAGAACAGACATGTCTTCAATCTAAAGAGTGTGGTAATGCCTGTGTAAGCAACACATGGATCAATATAATGATAGAGGGGAGTGTAAGTGTCCATCTAAGTCGGGAGAAGGGTTTTAAAAATAAGCTGATCTGAGTTTGAGTGAGACTGTGTACTTAAATATACCAACACTAAGTCGCAGCGTGTGTTGATGTCTTAATTTGATAATTAAGAAAATTGCTCATTTGTATATTTGTTTGTACACTCTAATTACCTTTTATAACACCACAGCTATCTTACTAACCATGTAACTGTGATTTGGTGCTTGTTGGAACAGATAGCTGCATGTCATCTGAGGAAAAGCAAGGCTAACAGATATAAATGCAATACTGTGTAAAGTCTTAGGCCACCCTGCCACCATTAGATTTGACCCTGCCACCATCTGGAGAAGTTTGATCAGGAATGGTAGCAGCCAAGAAACTTTTTCAGAGAAGTCACACTAACTACTGAATTTTGCTCAGATTTTGTTTTGTATCTACTCCTGTATTTTTGTGTGCATCTAAAAAGACTGACCGTTATATATTGTAATTATACTATTCCATTGCAAAAACGGCGAATCTAAAGGTGACTTTAGACTTTTGCACAGTGCTGTATAAACTGTGGAGTTGGTCTACGTGCAGATTATTTTGGTCAACACTTGTCACATCTGAAATCTTACTTGTGAAACACCTGCTTTTTTGAAAGCCTGGTATTTTACATGTCCTAAGAGACATTTTCGAATTAACACGACGCCGAGTTAAAAAAAAAAAACCGCCAACAATTTTGACATCAGTCTAACCGAACTATTGACGCATCTCTCAGATGATTTCCCTGATGAAGTTTGCCTGCTTTTCCTTCAATTACCACATTGCGGCAATTAAGCTAATTAGACTAGAGAAGACCAACATTCAAGCTTCCTTCATTTGAGTTAAAGTGGCGATTGATTGGGGGAGAATGGGAAGAGTAGGAGGCTTTTAACTAGGCTTGCAGTAACTGCTATGCATACCTCCCTGCAAAACACCATAACACTTATTAAAGCATCAGCTCGACAGTTATTTGCTAATGTACACAACTGAATTCCAGTTGAGGCAGTAGATATTCCAAATGTTGAACATTTAAAGAAATACAACTGCCATATTTTTTATGCTTAGTCAGTCGCGTCATGTTTAGATTTTGCATTTCTCACACAACTTAAAAAATATCTGTAGGAAATATCAAAAACTCATTGGAAAAACAGCATCGCACTCAAATGAAAAATACCCAAGTGACTGATGGCAATGAATTTATTAGCTGTATGACAACGCTTTCCCACCATCATGCCTGGCTTCCAATTAGCAGCAATGTGACACACGATGAGCGATGTGAGATTTCACTTTGTTAACTCATTTAGAATTTGCTTATGTTAGTGAAAGAGGGCTGAGCTCCCTCTCATTTGCAACAGATAGCAGATTTAATGACTTGCACACCTTGACAAATACAATGCTGTTTTTAGGCATATTTAGATATGTCAATACTTTTCTCATATGCCATCTACTCCATGCTAAATCTATGCAAATATCACTCACTGCAGATTAGATGAGCATCACGTGAATGATATGCCATATGAAATAGAGCACTTTGTAAGAGCCCAAAGGAGAAAAAGGCATGTCTCTTCCACCATTGCTGCTTTTATTATTCCTCTTGACTCTCAGTGGTGAGGGATTTGCAAGACATATCCCAGGGATTCTTAGATAAGTCAGAGGAAGATATTATAATAATAATTGTAATAATCCCTAGCCACAGTCTGAACATCCTCTTATCTGAAGTGCCAGTAGAATAAGAAGTAAAAAGGGGAAGCCTGGTTCCGTTCCAATCTACAGTATAACAGATGGGGTCAATCTTATCTGGCATTATTTCTCTGTCTTCCTGGGAATCTGGTCTGTAGTATCTCATATTTGTGGTCTAGAATATTAACCTTACATCATACTGAGCCAAAAATAGATTTAAAAAAAACAATAGAATCATTTGAATTAACATGGCAAATCTAGTCCCATGAGCCAAGATGGTCTGTCATGCAGATACAATACTGTGCAAAAGTCTTCAATAGATTAGATACACTTAAGGACTGTAAATCCAGACCGTAAACTATTTCTCGGTCTTTTTTATTACAGGACATTTGTATTGAGTAGTAAAAGATACCTAAAATCAGAAAAAAAAACTGTTTCTATAGGCTAAAGTTGGGAAGGGTACAAGGTAGAAGTAAGGAAACTACTTTGTAAGTTTTTTTTTCATGTTTTTTTTTTTTTTAATCGTCGACTTACAATGGAGCATTGTTTCAAAGCATCTTTACAATATTAGATTATCTTCTAAGGCCAATCCCAAGTTGAGCATGCCTAGGGCAACATGCGTGTCATACATGGTCATTGGGCAGCACGATGGCTCGGTGGGTAGCACTGCTGCCTCACAGTGAGAAGGCCCCGGGTTCAGTCCCAGGATGAAGAGGTCTGAGTCCTTTCTGTGTGGAGTGCGCATGCGAGTTTACTCCGAATACTCTGGTTTCCTCCCACAGTTCAAAGACACACATGTTAAATCGTTCGGTCACTCTAATTGGCATCGATTTGAGGACATAATAGCCTGCCTGTCTTGCCAGCAGGGTGGCATTAAATAATGGGTAAAACAAACACAGCAGTGGTGTTACCAGTGATGTCTACAAGGAGTTGGACAGACTGGTTGGTCAAGGTGATCATGGTGATATGGTGATTATACCATTATTTAATCAACAAATCTAATGAATGGCCTGTGACTCTTGCACAGGACTGTATATACAAAACCCATCTTCAGAGCAGCAAAGGAGAAATTCTGAAAGAGAACATTTGACTCAGTGTTTGACTTCAATAGTGAGATACTCATGGATTCTATGGGTAAAGTGGTTAGTCTTGCTGTAAACTGGTGCGCCCTGATTATGGCTTCCAAATTTCAAAGCACAATATGAAATAAGACAATATTTAGTGATCATCCAGTCTGGCCATGACTGTTCACATCGGGGTTAATATTGTCCTCATGTGCATGTACTAGATTTGACAGTTTAAGAGTATGTGATGCTGACACAAGGCACCGAACAGAAAGCATTCGTCTTCCCCAGCACCAATCTAGTCATTATTAATTCTTACTCAATTCAGCTGCATAAGCTGAAAATCACAGAGAGTTAACAGAGAATTGGCTCTGTTACAGGGAATATTCCATTATCAGATCAATACCAGTTGATATGCAACCACTCTGATATCGATACAAAAAATATGCAAAAATGGTTCATCTGTCTATAATTACTCCTAAAACATGTCATATAACTAAGTACAGCTCAAAAATTGGCTCTTTATAAAGTAATGCATCTTAATAAACCAACCTGCACCAGTATATCGTCCCTTATTTATTAGATGGATAGCTGGATCAATGGATAGACAGAAAGACAGTTTTAGTGGTATAAAACGGATGTTTATCTCTCCCCTGGTCTCCTCCTCTCAGAAGGACAGTTCCTAAGTGCTAGTGGATTTTATGCTTGGTGTATTTTATAGGTGGGAAGCAGAAGCCAACAGCTGTAAAATGTTGTGAGGAGGAGGAGAAGGACGACAGGGGGTGGAGGCGATCTTATTGTAAATCCAATCTTTATTGAGAACGACACACAAACAGTCCTCCCCTCTTCCACCCACCCTTACATCTTCCACCGCTCTCCTTGCCTATCCATCTTTTCATTGATCATCTCTCAGGGAAGTTTCAAGATAAAAAGATCTGACATTTTTTTTTCCATCATGTGGGGACATTTGGCTGGTCCAGATCAAGAAGCTTGCCTAGGCTTTTGTAGTCTGGCATTTATAAGCTACAGTAGTAGCTTATTATAATAATCATTATGTCATTGGAGAGTCCCCAAAACACGTCTACCAAGATCTTGTGTGTGTGTGTGTACGTGTTTAGGATTACAGTCAAGAATTCTGCATTAACGTAAAAAGGAAACATATATTTGTGCTTTTAAAGGAAATCCAGCAGTGAGAATCAAGCTAAATAATTTCAATTCATGCCAGTTAATAAGTTATAGGTCAGACACCACTATTAGTAACCTAGCTCTTCGCATGGTTTGATCAAAGCCATTTCATTCAGCACCGGTTTTCCGGAAGAGCCTCCTGTGTACCAGTTAAAAAGACTCAACCATTTACACAGCCTTTTATTCTGAAGCTTTTAGACATCCTGTAATTTTCCTGTCTTGTGCCTGGTTGTGTTCAGTTATACATTAGAGGTACCACTCGCTTAACACAATCAATATCACTATGAGAAGGAGTATAGGGGAACATGCACTAAGGCAGCAAGCCATGAATATTTCATTTCTGTATTTAAAACATTTATATCCATTCGTCATTTCACTAAGGACAGACTTTCATCTGTGGGGTTTTAACGAAGAACAACTAGACCAGCTGTGTAAAAACAAACCTAAAACTAGTATGGGTCCTTGCGTTAAGTGTCACATTTCAAACTAAGAGCTCAGCGCCTCTGGTTCAATGACTGGGTGTCAGGGGAAGTCAAACATGACGAAACATTTCTGGTCATTTTTCTTCCTCAGCAGCACACAGTGACATTTAAAAGTCAACAGAACTGAGTGATGTTGATCAATTGTGGAGAACAGGACCAAGGATATTAACTGTAAGGGTTTTTATAAGCTATATAAAGTTCGCCCATCTCTTAATATAGAGGAAATTACACTAGTCATGTACAATTTAAAATTGTGCTCCACTAAACATCTGCATTACCTTCTGTGGGACAGCATGGTGACCAAAATTACCAGACATTACCACGGTCACATAGTAGTGTAGATATTTTGTATGTGGTGTTTTATTTT
The DNA here is from genome assembly GCA_034779995.1 of Parotocinclus haroldoi. NCBI lineage: Eukaryota > Metazoa > Chordata > Actinopteri > Siluriformes > Loricariidae > Parotocinclus > Parotocinclus haroldoi. Next base: position 2,257 of record JAUZST010007441.1, on the reverse strand, counting down.
TAAACAGTAATGTTCATTAATATGCAATTATGAAAAACATGGTACAATGCCATGCAATACAGCCCTTCCATATCATTAAGTACAGTCAGACCTACAGATTGGGCAAGGTTTCACCTCCCTAATGAGCAGGGTCTCACTACTCATGTGCTACCATGCTGTCTACTGTCTCACTCTGCTTCTTCTACAGCTAAACACACTATAATTATTATTTATTAAATAAAATAAAGCTTCTGCCATTTTTCTGATTGGCATGAATTATAGCAGACTGGTTTGAATAGCTGGTTGGGTGATTAATACATGCCATTCATTATAGCAGGACTTCAGATAACCCAAGATTAGATCGTTTGACACTGTGGTCATAAAGAGATGGACATGGTCTGCGCGGTGGCATTTAAATGATTTGTATATACCTCAGTTGGTATTAGGAGGCCCAATGTGTGCTAATAAAATATTCCCAGCACAATTACACCACCAGCATGAACCGCTAATGTAGGATGGATGCCTGCTATCATACGTTTTATACCAGATTCTGACACCACCATCAAAATCCAACTCATCATACTAGACATTTCTCTTTCTATTCTAGAATTTGTGAGTCCATGCAAATTGTCGTCTCAGGTGCCTGTTGTTAAGTTCACATGAGGGAGACCCAGTATGGTCTTCTGCTGCTGTAGCCCATCTGATTCAAGGTACGTTTTGAAATCAGAGATGGTCTTCTGAATACTTCAGTTGTAACGAGTGGTTGTTCGAGTTACTGTTGCCTTTCTATCAGATTGAACCAGTCTGGCCATTCTCCTCTGTCATCAACAAGACATTTTCTCCCCAAGAGCTGTCGCTCACTGGACATTTTCTCTTTTCTCTGGCCATTTGCTGTAAACCATAGAGATGGCTGTTTGTGAAAACCCCAGTATATCAGCAGTTTCTATTTATAGTAGCCCAACTAGGAACAACAACCATGCCATGTTTAAAGTCCCAACAATAATCTCCCTTTTCCCATCCAATCTACTTCGGTTCATGTATAACCAGTCATACTAACAAAATCCAAAAGCAACTTGAGGTACAGTGATGAAAACAATATTATTTAAAACTTCTCTATCATTTAAAGCTTATCAAATGTGTGTATGTACAAAATTAGGGGATATTTCATTTTGGGATAATTCGTTTTGATATATATACTTAATTTAGCTTATGTTAAGGAAGTAGAAAAAAAATTGTCAATCTCTAAATTTAATCTGAAATAGGATTATATATAAATAATGCTTGATCGCCAGAAACAGCATTATAACTGAATAGATTTTGTTGTGTAGTGTAGAAGTTTTTAATTTTCAAATCACAGATTTCTGATAAATGGGGGCAAATCATATACAAATTAGTGTTGCTGAAGAGATGTGTGGGGGAAGAAAAGTTCATTTTAAGTATAATTAATAATTGGAAACATCCCCCAAAACAGCATCACTACAACAACCATTTCTGTCATAATCGTGAAAGTAATCAAATCGAGGATAAAGGCCTCAGAGGAAGTTCGTTTAGCACAGTTTCCATGTCATCCAGGCACAGATGATAAAATATGACTGGGACACAAGTTACTTTGAGTAGTCTTATATGAGCACTATCAATCTAACAATACCCACGATGCTCAGGAATGTGTGTCATTATGCATCTTTAATACAGATGTGATATCTATTCCAGCTCATGACAGCAGATCTCATTGTGAGAGTGTCAGTATATATTAAGGTGTTATTTCCCTGTCACAAGCAATCACATTTAAATGCAAAAATGAGATCATAATATCACAATTTCTCGCATGGCATGCCATGCTTGCAATATGTTGTTGAATCATTTAAGAAACCACATTTGTTTTTTATTGTTTGTAATCTGTTCCTCAAAAACCACATGCTTTTTCAATGACAGTCGATGCACCACTGCATCAATGCAAGCAACAAACCTAGACGGTGATGAACGCTGACAGTACACTCAACAGGGAGTGTGGTGCTGCAGTGGTTAAGGTAGTGTAATCCAGAATGTCCAGGGTTCATTTGCCGCACTGTTCGGCTCTTGAGCAAACCACAATTGCTTTAAATGTACCTTGTGAGATTTAAATCTGCCAAATTTTGAATCACAAGGCTGTAATAATTTCACTGGAATACACACAATAAGACTTTCTAGAACTAATATATATATATATATAAATAAACACACATAAATGTATGCATGTGTGTGTGTTTTTATACACACACACACACACACACACACACGT
>JAUZST010007440.1:0-14175 GCA_034779995.1 Parotocinclus haroldoi | reverse complement strand
CTTCTATTTATACGGTCATACAACTATTATAAACCTGTACATTACTGACTGAAATGTACACATAATTAAGTATATCATATCATTGGGTGCACATGACTGACATTTTCATATACCACATCATCATCCTTCCTTCTTTTTTCAGCTTCTTCTTGAGCCATGTGCTCACAGTTCCTCTCTATCTGGATCGTTTTAATGTGCATGAGCATCATCAGGTAAATCAGTAGGATAATGTACCTGTACCATCCTGAACAATAAGTTAAAAAGACAGTCTTATAAATATCACAGCTTTCAACTAAAACTATGAGTAAAACATGAGACGATCAGAAATCACCAGAAATGGTTCTTCAAGGGAAATGGGGATAACTTATTTAAAAATTGTTTAAGTTTCGACCAATTCTAAGGGGGGCATTGTCTGGAATTTATACTCATGGAAGAGCTGACAGGCAGGTAGGACCCACAATGCAGACAATAACACATTATCAGGCAGGCAGGCGGTCCAACGTGAGTTTTATTTATGCAAACAAAAGCAGGCTGAGTAAACAAACAGTTACATATAGGTTTAGGTACCGGAACATACATGGCGGGGGGGCTTTGGGTGTGTGTGCCTGTAGAACAGGTAACGGCACAGGTGAGCCATGGCAAGCAGGATCAAATTGAATGAGTGTCTGGTCTGAGACATGAAAATGAAAGCACAGAGCTGATAACAGAACACACAGCCGACAGAGGACGAGAAACCGACGGCACTCCACTAGTCTACGTTTGAACATAGGTTTTCTGCTGACCTAACTGTTTTTGCTGTTTTAACCCAAAAAGTAAAAAAAAAAAATGATACGTCTAAATTTTTTTCACTAATGACAAAATGTTTGATTCAAAATGATAGAGTTGAATATCATGGGTGATAAGAGGTTCTGAAGTAGTGATACTTCATTATATGTAATACATTTGTTTAATGAAAAAAAACACACTATTGTCTAACCAAGAGTAAGTTGTGTACATTTCAGTTGTTATGGAGAAACGTTCTCTTTTTGGAATAGTTGTGAACAGGGTTGTCACGCTCTAAACACCAGCATGTTTGTGTTCTATCTGTATCTGTAACCGCTATATTGTCCTACAAGTGTTGTGGTTGAGGTACTGGACTAAGGGCCAGGAGGTCCAGGGTTCACCTCCCACCACGTGAATTGTAAGTTGCTCTGGATAAGGGCGTCTGCTAAATGATGTAAATGTATTGCCATTGTAAATCAATGATCTTTCTTTGAACTGTCAATAAAAACCCTCATCAGCTTATCAGCTACATAACTATCACATCCCATTGACTCCATTTGACAGTCCTGGCAAGTCCTTTGATAAGTTTGTCAGCAATATGAAAATATTTCATAAGATCTTTCTCTCTGTCATGATACATACATGTGGAACCAGGAGCCAACAGGTTCTTTTCCTTTAGCCTTGAACCCAGTAACTCTGCTGACGACGTCAGCGCATCAAGATCTCGTACAAAGCCTGTTAACTCAGCTTGAATGAATTGCTGCCACATTCTGACATCAACTTCTGAGGCCATGAAATCATCGTCTGACTCTTTCAAAATTGGAATGACAGAATTAATTCATACTGAAGACAGGAACAGGGACATTTCATGGGAGATTTGGGTACTGGATGGAAGATTTTGTCTTTGTGTTCATGAATGCAATAATTACCATACAGAAGAAGCAGTCATCTACATGGTTTTGAGGCTCTCACCACACCATTGAAACTGCAAAGATGAGGCTTTGTCTCTGACCTTTAGTCCACTGGGGAATGCACGGTGTTGGATGTTCAACAAAATGATGCCACCGGTTTGCACCCTGCTTATATAGGCATACAATGCCAACATCAGCAGCTTAATAAGCAGTCTTCCTATTAGTTGCATAATAGTTGAGATTGCTTATTGAGCATTTCTTTTTGCGCATTCAGCATATTTAAATAGTCTAACTAGTAACGGTAATGTTATTTATTGTCAATGAAGTTTATCCTTAGCCTTACCTTATTCTTACACCAACAGAGGGAGACAAAGACCACGCGCGCACACACGCGCACACAAGCAGGATCGTGACACTGTCTGCATGACCCACGTTGTCTTAAATTCAGTTCACAGACAAATGTCCTGACTCTCCACTAAGCGTTTTGGACTTTCTCAGCTAACCCTGGAGATGTACCTGCTGTTTAGTTATTTACATACAACATATTTTTTATGTCTGTAATGTAAACAGGAGACATTTTTGTACATGAAATTTAACAATAAAACTTTGCAAATAAAAGCAACGGCTACAGACTTCTAGGTTTAAATTTGTAAACAAGATGCCCTATTCCATCAGTGCAATAGCTCTGCAAATAATTTTTTATATTCAGTATTTACTTGATTCTGTCACTGCAATACTAATCAAAAGTCTTGTGTGTCTCTGTCTGTTTTTGTATATATTTGCACATCATCATTTGGGGGTGCTTTTCTACAAAGGAGACAGGATGATGGCACCGTATTTAAGGAAGGATGGTTGGGGTCATGTATTGCAAGATTTTGGCCAACATTTTCATTCATTCAGTAAGAGCATTGAAGATGTATGTAGTGACTGGGTCTTCCATCATGACCTGAAACACACAGTCCGGGCAACTAAGAAGTGTCTTCATAAGAAACATTTCAAGGTCCTGGAGTGAACTAGCAAGTCTCCAGACCTGAACCCAATAGAAAATCTTTGGATGGAGCTGAAACTCAATGTTGGCCAGCGATAGCCTTGAAACCTGAAAGATCTGGAGATGATCTGTATGGAAGAGTGGCCCAAAATCCCTGCTGAAGTGTGTACAAACCTAATCAAGAACTACAGGAAACCTCTGCCATCTGCAATTGCGAACAAAAGTTTCTCTAGCCAAATATTAACTTCTGTTTTTCTATTGTATCAAATACTTATTTCATGCAATGAAATGCAAATATTGTAAAATAATATCATGTGATTATATACACACATACATTCTGCATATTTAGTTGTGATGTTGTTTTAAAAGTTGTACTTTTCTGATGTTGTTCCTTCATGGCCTATATTTGCCATGTATGTAAGACAATCAGTACGTTGCCTAAAACATGTTCAAAATGTTCAAAATAGACCTCATCAGTAATGCACTATTTAGGGAGCTAAAGTAGCACTCAAAACAAAACCTAAACCTAAACCTAAACCACTTCCTTATGTGTATTTTAGATAAACCCTAAAGTGGCTGAAATTTTACACCGCTAAATTGAATTATAAATTAAAGTTTGTAAAAGCACTGCGCTATTTATATGTTGATCACTGGCATGGAAGGGCTTATGAGGGGTTATAATCCTGAACACCGATCAGGCAGAGTAGGCTAAAACCAGCCGAATGTGTTACATTTCCCAGCATTTAGCAGACACCCTTACCCAGAGCGACTTACAACTGATACAGTCTTACAATCCAAGCAATTGTGGGTTAAGGGTCTTGCTCAAGGACCCAACTGTGGCGGCTTGGCAGAGGTGGGATTAGAACCCTGGACTTTCTGGTCCAGAGTCCAGTACCTTAAATACTAGGCTACCACAGTCCCCATGATAGAATGGCAACGGTAACTCAGATAACCACATTCAAGGTATTTAGAAGAGCATTTCTGAACGCATAACTTTGAAGCAGATGGGTTACAGCAGCATCAGACCACACCGGGTGTCACTCTTACCAGCTAAGAACAGAGAACTCGGTCTACAATATACACATGCTCACCAGAATTGGACAACAGAAGACAAAACATTGGCTAATCAGATAAGTCTCGGTTTCTGCTGCCACATTCAGATGATAGGATCAGAATTTGGCTTAAACAACATGAAAGCTGGAATCCATTCTGCCTTGTATTAATGGTTCAGACTGGTGGTGGTTTAATGGTGTGGGGGATCATATCTTGCCACACTTTGGGGCACCTTAATAGCATCTGAACATAAAGTGGCCGATGAGTGTGTAGGTGGACATCTGAGCACCACAAATGCCATGAGCATTAACAAGTAGTAGGTTCTGCATATGTATAACTGATTTTCTATTATTTAAGGTGTAAGGACTCCATTTACAAAATGTTATTCCAAACGGGATACGGATAAAACAACGAATACAATGGAAAATTCTGTCATCATAATTTCAGTCAGGACCACGTGTTCATCCAAGTTACCAGAATGGAGCTTTAAACGCATACTGATACAGAATGCTGTTTGTCATGCACAGGTCAGCTCTGGAGACATTTTCTCTGGCTGTGCTTCTCTCCACTCTCACAACGCTGAGGTGCCTGTGTGTCCTGGGACCAAATGTACAGGCATGGATTCGGGTTTTCAGTAGGGACGGGTGAGTTTGTACACTTGTATGCTGGTTCACTTTTTTCCCACATTGTATCATTTGCTTGGCCAAGGTCCAGTGTCTGTGCTGCCGAGCACAGAGCTCAGGCACAAGTGTCCTGGACGGGCCAGCCCAGAGCAGACAGGGATTGCTGTTGTAGCACAGGATCCCTGACTAATACACAGCCAGTCATGGATGAGTTTGGAATCGAACTCTTTCACAAATGTTTGTAAACACAGTCTCTATGCCTAGGTGCTTAATTTTATACACCTGTTGCCATGGAAGTGATTGGAACACTTGATTCAGATCATTCGGATGGGTGAGCGAATACTTTTGGCAATATAGTGTATATGGGCCTCATTTTGCCCACAAGCGTCTTTTCAAATCATTGCGCTGTAGCTGCGCTTAGCTGCCACTAGGTGGACACCTAGAACCACCAGTTACGTAAATAAGTTTCATTACTTAGCATTTAGCAGACGCCCTTGACTAAAAGACCACTTGGTAAAGTCTTAAGCAAATCCAAGTGAAATGGGCCCTACAGTGCATACCTACGGTGTCCCTTTGGGTCGATAGTCCAGTACCTTATCTGCTGCTCAGTCATTTCAGTCATACTATAAACGTGACATGACTGGCTGTGTTTGTGGAACGACTATTAACTCTTATTTCTGCACAAACTGTATTAAACCTTATCCATTTCAGATTTAAATTTGAATAAACAATGGTTGTGCTTCAGGGCGATGTCAGTGTGGGACACGTCTCTTCAGATCACCACTAGCTGCAGCATCGCTGGAGCTTGGCTTGGTGCCTTCCCCATTCCTCTCGACTGGGACAGACCCTGGCAGGTCAGAAGTTTGCATACACACAGTACACATGCGTGTTAGTAGATTATTATACTTACAGTTACTTATTTAAAGTTAGATGTCAGGCCATTTTTTTTATTACCACTTATGTCCCCAATATTACGCGTTGTTTACCTCGAAAGGGAAGGCAGCAGCAGAATGAAGACGTTCTATAACATTAGGTGGACAGCACCATTAAAACGCTCAACACACCCTGAGCATGATCAGCTTGTAAATGTCCGGATCAGCACAACTGTTCTATGGTATAGGTTAACATGGCTTCTGGATGGAACTAAATTAAATATGGCATAGTTGTGCAGCTTTTAATGAACCAGTCACAAGAACACAGAATACAAGAACACATCTGGATCACCGGAGATACGGAAAATATTTTGATTTAAAGCTTTTTTTTTTCTTTTTTAAAGAAAAATTAAGACTTTCCCCCAGTTTGCAATACTGTTAAATAATTCCAAATAGTTCCAATAAACAAGTTTACATGGTCATTATAACATTTGCTAAAACAGCAAATCTAATGGTGACCTAAGACTTTTGTACAATTCTGCATAACATATCTTCATGTATATAATGTATATCAAAATGTCTTTATGTACACTTTTGAACCTTTTACTTAAAGCTTACATATGCCCTGATTATACACATTCACTATCCGTTGTTATTTAGGGGACTCAAAGTGAACTCTCTGAGGGGGAGTTTAGTTTCGACACGTTTTCTTTGACTTCAAACCTATTTCAGGTGTGTAACTGGACCATAAGGCACACCTTAGGTGTACCTTTTGATGCTATGTTCGTTATACCTTAGGGGAAAAATGCATATTTAATACACTTTTGCGAGATTTCTTTGTTTCCTTTATTTGTTACTGTATTTTTTTTTTGTGTAAACTGTAGTGTAGTGCTTTATACTAATTAATTACATAAATTAATAAATAAATATTGCCATACGAGTGTATACAGTATCTCCCCTTACATTGTAACTATTTTATTATATCTTTTCTTGGGACAACACTAAAGATACGACACTTTGATACAACGTAGTCGGTCTACAGCTTGTATAACGGCATAAATTAGCTGTGCCCTCAAACTAACTCAAAACGCAGGCATTAACGTCTAAACTACTGGCAACAAACGTGAGTACACCCCTAAGTGAAAATGGCCAAATTGTGCCCATTTAGCCATTTTCCCCTCCATCATGTGACTCGTTAGTGTTACACGGTCTCAGGTGTTAATGGGGAGCAGGTGTGTTAAATTTGGTGTTATGGCTATAACACTCTCACATACTGGTCACTGGAAGTTCAACATGGCACCTCATGGCAAAGAACTCTCTGAGGATCTGAAAAAAGAATTGCGTGGAGTGAGGTAGGCTTTTGAAAATAGATGCAGGAGTGCTGCCAGGATAAAGGGGTGGTGGGTCAGCCTGTCAGTGCTCTAGTCTGATATAGTGAGATACATAATGTTCTTTGTTATTTGCTTTCGATTATAATTAATTTACATGAAGAATAGTCAGAAATATCCTTGTTGAGCTGACAAGTGTTTTTTTTTTTGTGCCACACTTTTCAACACGGCAATGAAAGGCAAGTCTTTGATGTAATGTTTTCCCCCTGCAGTAACTTGGAGTAGATAAACATAACCACTGGACAAAAAGGTGGCTAATCAGTCAGGGCCACAGACAGCATGTGTTTGTCAAGCACGCCAATTTGTGTTCATGAACAAATGAAAGTTCTCAAAATATGGAAGAACTGCACTGCAGCCTGAATTATTGATGCATGGCAGAGAGACATCGATCAGCCAAACGGGCTGGTGTTTGACCTCAAAATGTCAAAGCAACGTCTCCAGTGCGTGCTTCCACACAAGCATAGCGCACACACCCTGCAAAAGTTCAGAGCTGGCCGTGGAAATGGGAGCGACACGTACCGTAGATTCAAGTGTGCGGTTTGGCTAAAAAGGTGATGAAGTGGGTTTTAAATAAGAAGAAGATGGCAAGGAAGCGGTAGAGAACTCCGCCTCACACGACCAACATCTGCTTGATGATACCCAGCTGTAGCCAAGTGCCGAGAACTACCAGAGCTAAGAGATGATTGTGGAATCAATCTTTGTGACAGTTTTTAATTTTGGACTGTTCTGCAACTCTTAGAAAGCAGAGGGACCTTTCTCAAAAGGAAGTACAAAGGGTCAACTCGTGACATCTGGAACGTTTTGTATTGAATATGAGGAAAAAGACAGAACTGAGCACATGATTCTCTGCCGTGACATAGTCCTGTACATTTTGAAATACCACGGCGGATAGAAAACAGTGGAGGCATGGTCAAGATGCCTCCTATCACCTATTGCACGGCCATAAAGAATATGCTTCGGAATATCACTATGGAAAATAATGCCAAATAATTTCCATGCCCAGTCTGCTCTCCACGTTTGAATTTATCCATGCATTTTAAGGATGGCACACCCAGGGGCCACAAGGACCCAACAGACCTACGTTGAGAACCACGTAGTGACACTTTTGTTTGGTCAGGCCCAGAAGAGGCTATACCTTCTGTGTAAGCTGAGGAAGTTTTGGACCAGTTCTCTACAGCCACCATCGAGCCAGTCCTCACTACCATGACTACCAGACCACCAAGGCTCTGGAGCCAGGACTGAGCTGAACTGACTGGCATGGTTCGCCAGATCAATTGAAGACCTCATTGCACACCTTTGAGGACGTGATCTTCTTCAGAACCATGGGAAAACACCTTCAGCCATATTTATCCTCCTTTACTCTAGGTATTGCCATCAGGAATGGCAGGGACGCTGCTGTTGTCCCATATTGATGATGGGTTGACTGTCTCAGATTTTCTTTAATCACATCAACACCTTGTCTGATGCAGGAACAAAGCCATGTGCTTTCAGAGCTTGTTTGTGTGCAGTTTGTATATGGTTTCTGTCCCCACTTTATTTTATAACCATCTTCAGGTGAGTTCTGCCTTTTTCATATATTATTGTAATGTCTGTAAATACATTGGGGGCTCAACAAACCAAGGACAGGTCACCTATTCAGCCTTGGTCCTCTGAGACTTACTTCCTTATGATTTCTAGTCAGGTCTTTTTTTGTTGCCGTCACCTTAGGCTTATTCATTATACATTTTAGGCAGGGTTTCAGTGTAGATAAATTTACACCATATTGTATTGCACTAGGAGTAAAACTAGATTTCATTATGTATTATGTGCAACATCAATTCTCTATAGTCAGACTCTGGACCACTTCATGACCCTGACCCGGCAAGAAAAACAGGTTTTAAACATAAAGGGAAATAAACTGTGATTAGGAAGTGTTTGTGATGTACTTCAGTGATCTAATATGGTGGTGCACACAGAGGTGAGCTGTGCCTATGGGAGATTAGGCTGGTCAGGGGATCATTCCCCCTGTGATCCTTAGGATAAATAGCAGGGATAAATTAAACTCACTTGAGCACTTGGACTTTCCTAATCATTTACCCTGACCATGATTAGTTTCCATAGTTCAATGGATCAAAACATAGTGTTATGTGCAAAAGTTTGTGCACCAGATCCACTGGTGTGATTATCGAGTCTCAGAACTAAATGAACTTTTAATGGCTCGCATAAATGGTGTTTAAGTTTGTTGATATTTAAACAAATTTCAGTATAGTTGAAAAAAGTTGACCAAAACTTCTGCATGAAACCATATTCATACCCCGACACTCGACTGCTTTGAACTTGCCGACTTTGGTTCTCGATCCATTCTGACATGAAAAATGTCTCTGCGCTCTAGAACTTTTGTTGAAAGAAAACATTTTCGTATATCCTTAGTGCAAACAAGCCAGCACGGGTCCTAAGAAGGTTAGTGATAACAGCCCACTAAAGGGGAAAACACTATAAAGTAAGCCCCACGTAAATAAATTAATTGCTCTCGTATTTGAGACGCTGCGCTCCTATTTCTACAAGGCACAAGAAGCCCAGGTTTTATCCACATTAAGTCTATTCAGTGTGAGCCCCAAACAGATTTTAAGAGTGTTGCAGTGGGACTTGCTTTATAAATACCCAGTGTATATAGTGTTCAAGTTTAGAATACAAATGCATTTATACACATAAGGCCTTATACAATGTGGAATTTTTGGGAGTCTGGAACAGATTGATTCAGTTTACATTACTACTTATGGGAAACAAAATGCTTCCTGTAATACCAAGTTACCACTCTCTTCTAATTTAAAAGACTGAAAGGAAACTGCTTATGAAAAACAGCTTTATATTCAGCAAACATTTTTGAGGCGAGTCATCAAATAAAATGTACAGAAAGTATTAATCACGATTCACTGAGTTGCCACTTCTTTATGTTAAGAAAATAATTGGCACCATTTGCTCAACTTCATTGTGAGGCTCATTAGTGGTTTACAAGGAATACGGTAATATTCATAAAGCTTCGAAAATCGTATTTTTCAAAATTCACCTTATGTTGGACTCTGCGAAAACACACTGTTTACGTTCTGTGCAATAAATCAGTTTAAAATAGCAACTAATCTTAAATACTTTCTTATTAAAGTGTAAAACTGCTGAAGAAATCAGAGCTGAGAGCAAAAAAAAAAAAAAGCAACACAACACACAAAGAAATCAAACCCCAACATAAAAACGCCCGCTGAAAGTCTGACCTAGGAAACCATTAAAACACCACAGTGATCTTTGTTGGTTGAAGCCAGAATGTTGCGCTCCTGAAGCTCTCACACACACACACGAGGCTGATTGGTTGTTGCTGATTTCATCACTCCTGTGGCTCCTCTTTCCAGGTGTGGCCCATTTCCTGTTCCCTGGGAGCGACAGGGGGGTTTCTGACAGGACTGCTGGCTGCACCGATCTGGATCCGCTGGCACCGCAAGCAGCTCACTTACAAGCTCAAGTAAAGAACTGCACCACCAAGGCGTGCACCAGTTATGGATGTGCCTGAAGGCCTGAGATGTAACTTGTCAAGCCTAGAAGTTTGCATCGACTCCGTTAAAACACATCCTCTGAGGTCAAATGCAGCAATAGAGATGTGTTTACCTCCGATTTCACTTGTTTGTTCCTTGTACGCACTACTGTAAAATCATTCCTTTTTTAAAAATCATCTGGCTATAGAGGCCTGTAGTGGAAATCCATTTTGTAAAAGGCAAATCATTTTGCAATCCAGTGTTGCAAGATGCAGGTTCCCTTTTTGGAGCGAAATAAAGGCATTACTTCTGTAAATGTCTGCTGTGTTTGGTTGTGCTCTTTACACGGTCTGGGCATTCTGCGGTCCTTACATACCAACAGGAATATTCGTTGTTAAGAAGTGTTGCACTGTGCCCTCTTTGCCTCGCAAGTTCTGCGTTTCTGTGCTTCCGTTTTAAAAGTCATTTCTCGTGGTTTCATCTCTTTCATGTTTAGTGTACTTGTATCTCGTGCATTTCTGATGACTCCTGACATCATGTCCCCCCTTGTCTGCCCTCTATGCCAGACCGAGTCTCACTGGGTGATATTTTCTGAACGGTGACAGATCTTGTACCTATATTTTCTTCTTGCTTGCTAAAAGTTTTTCCAGGTTTAATTAAGGGTTTGCGCTCTGTGGTTGTTGGTTAATCTTCAAATCGCATTCCATCATCGGGGGATGCATCCGTACTATCGCACTGAAGGCCACTCACGTGATCAGGCAGCAGTTAATGCACCGTGGGCCAAGACGTCGCTTTATAGCACCTTTCTTGGGAGCCAGGATGGCGATAATGGCCTCGTCAAAGACCGTCTTTAAGCCTTTCTGCGTCAGCGCCGAGCATTCCACGTAACAGCAGGCACCAATCTACGTTTTCAGATAAAGGTTAGAATTAAAACAGCACTTATTCATGTTTTAATGGACAGAAGAATGGATTTATAATACTGAAATACCTTCCTTATACTTGCATAATTATGTAAATATTACACTAGCTGTTTAATTAAAGTAAAAGTATTGGACAGGACCCACAGAAAATCATCATGCCTATTTAAAATAGACATTCGTCTTATATACAAATCAAATTCTATAACTCTTGCCAAGTTTAATGAATTATTTTATCTTTACATTTAAGTAGTGACAAAACTGGAACAGTTCTGAAAAGTATAACTTCGAGTCCACCATCGGCTTTGCTATCAGAGTTAGGTCAGGGCTCAGACTTCTATCATTAAGCCTTTTTTTGGTGGTGTGTTTAGGGTTGATATCCTGCTGGAAGGTGAACCACCATCTTGAGCCCTTTTCCTCAAACATTTAGATGCATTATATTTGGCAGCATCCATTTATTCCTGAACCATGACCAACAGCAGCCTCCACTGAAGGTTGGTTTGTTTATTTGGCTTCTTTAACACGTCGTTATCGGCATCAGTGGCCATCTTAGCGTCACACACTAGGTTATATCCATACACAAGTTCATCTCAAGTGTGTATATATACACACACACATATACACACATACACACACACACACACACACACACAATATATATATATATATCATCATGACCACTTTGTGAGACTCGTGAGAACGACCAATCTCTTTCATAAATACTTGTAAGTTCCACTAAGTTCCAACTGGCCTTTTGGTTGCATCTATTTTCAATATCCTTCAACTTGGTCATCCAGTTTAGACTGTATTAAATAATAATCATACTGGTAATAATCAAATGTAATTATAATCACAATGAAGTTGAGATGTAATGTACAACTGGAAGCAGTTTTCTAGGTTTATTTTATTTTAGCTTTCAGTCTAAAATGTGGTAAGGACTTTGACAGGGTATGATGGTTTTCTATACGCAGTGTATGTATGCTTAGTTCTTATTTTACCTCTTTTGCCAGCTTCTGTCCCTGTTCTGTCACTATGGGTTTTTCCTTCACATCATTCAGCTTTGTGATCGTCTTTGGGTCATCCCTTAGGTCAATCTGCAGCAATGACAGTGTGACAAGCACGAATATGAGTGTTACAGTAAACCTACACATTTCAAAGCACTTTTTTTCCTCCAAGAGAGTTCCGGCTCTGGAAGCAGCAAAAGGGAGTGGTTAACAGTGTAAATACACATGGTCTATACATCTTTATTTTGAGGGTGGTGGACATGATTCCATATGTCATGGTTTGTTTTTAGAGTAGAAGGCTCCAGGAAATCTAAGCCAAAGCCAGATGCTGGCGTTCATCAGCACATGATCCCCTTTGACCTAAAAAGCTCCATTACAGTTGACTGGGTGGATTTGTCTCTTCAACAGAGTTCTGCTTCCAATTAGAATTCCTTCACTGATCGGTCTGACTTTTCTGCTAGGATGCATTTAAGTCCTATTACAATGCAATCAACCTGAACTAGATGCATCATCTGCAGATACAGAAAAAAAAGATAACGTCCAATAATGTCATTAAATATTGGATGTGGAAGAGTCAAAAATGACCAAGACATAAGGCTAGAGGAGTGACTAACAGTGTCTAAGAGTAGAGATAATGTCTCTCCATCAACATGGGGCCCTTCCATTGGCATAATAACTGTGACTAATAAATGCAACCTTAACCTCAGTGACCTAAAGTAAATCTTTTATCTTTTTTACAAACGAAGGTTGCAGTTTTTGTAGGGACCAGCAAGAACCACATCGTAAAACACAATGCTCGTTTGGTCCCCACAGTGTAATATGTATACACATACACACACACACACACTTCATTAAGGACACGAGTTCAAGTACTCATTAACATACCATAACAGAGTACTGTAGTGTGTGTATATATATATGTACCTTAAACATTTTACAACAAACTTATACAACTTAAACAACACTTGCATCAAGTCATTAACAGAATGTTTATTTTATAATACAGTATTCAATAGTCTAATAGTTGTAAATAACATTGAAAGTGGAAAAAAGATTATTGTGACCACAGGTTTCCTTCACTACATTTCCCAGAGCTCATCACTCCTGCCATGTTAACTGCGGAGCTCCTCATCCAAATTACATATCACTTGCCCAGGGGAAATTCAACATTCATATGTTTTGCGTTGAGCGTGCATTGCCAACAATTATTGTCTGATCCCCATCATAAAGACAAAATATGATAAGTTGGGAGGGACATTATGTAGTGTGTGAAAAAATGAAAACCAGTAGGGCCTTAAAGATCCAGTAAGGGACGCATTCTTCATGGTATACTGCATGGTGCATCAGGGAGGGTATTAGTACGCTACAGTGTATGACAGAACTGCAGTACATACTAGTGTGGTACACAGTGTGCAGCACAGTACAGTAGTGTGCCAGTGGGCTGGGTTAAGTATAAAGAAACACTAAAGACTGAAAACTGTACACATTCTCCTTATTGCTTTCAAGTTGTCTTGCATTTAGCAAATTATTAAAAAGTAATAAAAATAAATGTTTAGCTTATCTTGTCCACATGTATGGCTATATACCTTTACTACACTGCTCACAAAAATCAGGGCATATTTCAACATAAAAAAATCTCCCATAATTAAATATCCCCTAATTTTTTGAGCAGTGAAGTAAAAAAATATTGACGTTGTGCCAAATGCAATCAGTCACAATTAACGCAAAAACAAAGTGTGATTAACAGGATTAGATAATTTAATCATTTGAAAAGACTACAAATCATCATATTCCCATCGTAAATCGAGGAGAAGCCGTATATGAATACAGTCGATTCCGATTAATGGGACCAGCCGCTTATTCGGAGCAAATTCTAAAGTACCGAATCAAACCCTATTATATACGTGTAATGTTATTCCGTTTATTTGGTACAAAATTCCACTTAATCATACCAAAAAAGTGCACAGTATGTAATATCTCTTCGTTTTCCCCACCAGAGTTTCTCACCAACCCTCTACTGCCACCTACAGGTATTTACCTAACATTTCCATTTACTACAAAAAAAGAAGCCTAAAATCACAGCCACTGCTAAAGCAGATCAGATCCCACTGGATAAGTTCTTCAAACGTTGACTGGAATTTAGTAAGAACTTGTTTT